>CM030033.1:1858094-2141284 GCA_017639485.1 Pluvialis apricaria
TGCAGGCAGCCTGTGGGGAACGGCCTAATTGTACTACAAACTCATGGCTGGGCCCAACAGCTCTTCTTGGGCTACAGAGTTAAGGAGACTAAGGTGGGGAAAGGTGGTCAAAGAACAAGAAGCTGTTGCAGAAGGAGTGAGCATGGCACTGGTTCCCGCAACTGGCTTGTGTAAGAACATGCTGCCACGGGCAGGCAGGAGGAAGAGAGGCAGCTCAAGTGAGTTCCCTGGGTGGCAGCTACTAGGAAGTTCTAGGGACCCAAATATGCCTCTTGGGGAATTGGGAATGGAGGAAGGGTGAAGAAAAACCAGAGGTCAACATTGCAATGCAACACAACTTTTATTGCAGTTCCAGGGGAAGAGGGAGCTGGCAGAAGAGCAGGGCCCTGGCCAAGGGCAGTTCACATCTCCTGGCCGCAGGCAGGGCAAGGAAAGCAACAGCTGTTCTGCATGAATAGGCACGCAGTGTGGGTCTCTGTCATCAGGGGTCAGGGAGCTTAGAGGGATGGTGAGAAGGGCAGAAGGAAGGCAGCCTTGGGCTCAGAGCATGCACAAGGCATCGAGGTTCTCGATCCCAGCAGTGTCAAAGGATGTCGCTCCATGGGGAATTATGTTGGGATGTGCCAGGGGCTTTCCCAGATCTCTCCTTCATCTGTGGCCCGACCCAGTGTGGAGCTTAGCAGGGCCCGCAGTTGCCACTGAGGTACCTGTGGCCGCGGCGCCAGCCGCCATATCCGCAGCTCCCAAGGCCTCCGTAGCCCCCATAAAGCCCATAGCCCCCAAGGCCTCCGTACACCCCATAGCCCCCAAAGCCTCCAAAACCACCACGGCCTCCAAAAGTGCCGCCGTAGCCCCCTCCAACACCAGGGGCTCCCGCCGAGCCAACAATGCTGCTCTGCGGGAAGGAGCTGAGGATGGGCCCGGGGAGGGTGACCACCGAGGCCGGGGGCTGGATGAGCACCGTGGAGTCGGGGCACTGGCGCACGCAGGGCTCGTTGGCGGTGTCAGCCAGCGGGGCCGGGGCGGCCACCCCACAGGAAGGGATGCACAGGCTGGAGCAGGACATCTTTCAGGCAGGCAAGGAGTTCTGGAAAAGACACCGGGGATTAGGCAAAGGTGCGGGGAAGGTGCTGCATTGAGGGGGACCAGGAGAGATCCCCAGGAGGCTTCCAGGAGCTGGACTTACCTGGTTGATGAGGAGAGTCAAGCAGAGGAAGCTGGATAGAGGGCTGTGAAGCCCTCAGCTCTTTTATACATGTCCCAGTCTGCCCGGGGCACTGGCCAAGGGGGTGGTGGCGGAAATCCCAGCTAATCATGACATCCAGAGGACAAGCTTCATGACACTGATTTCATGTGATGTGAGACAATTACGTGCCTCTGCATGGGGGACATTGGTGTGCAAACGTGCCATAGAGAAGAAAGAGGTGATGGGAGGGACAGACCGTGACACATCATTACATGAAAGGCAAATTGCTGCTGATGTAGCTGACCTGGCGGCACCAATAAACCCCAAACTGAGCCTAATCCCCCCACTTTGCTTCTGTGCCAGAGTCCTGAGCATCCTGCAGAAATGCTTTGCAATCTTGTGTACAGCCATGACACCTGTCATTACCTCCCTTTTACAAGCTGGTAAACTGAGGCACTGGGAGGTTGTGCAAAGGAGAAGCCATCTCACATGCTCTGAGCGAGTCACAAATGCCCACCATCTCTGATTGTCAGCAACAGCTGCACATCTCAGAGTCTTGGGGTATAAAGACATATCAATTGAGCCAGCAATGTGCCCTGGTGGCCAAGAAGGCCAATGGCATCCTGGGGTGCATCCAGCAGAGTGTGGCCAGCAGGGCGAGGGAGGTCATCCTCCCCCTCTGCTCTGCCCTGGTGAGGCCACATTTGGAGCACTGTGTGCAGTTTTGGGCTCCCCGGGTCAAGAAGGACAGGGAACTGCTGGAGAGGGTCCAGCAAAGAGCTACAAAGATGATTAGGGGACTGGAGCATCTTTCTTATGAGGAAAGGCTCAGGGACTTGGGCTTTTTAGTTTAGAAAAAAAGAAGACACAGGGGTGATCTAGTCAATACTTATAAATACTTAAGGGAGGGTGCCAGCGAGATGAGAATAGCCTTTTTTTCAGTGGTGCCCAGTGATAGGACTAGAGGTAACGGGCACAAACTGGAGCACAGGAAGTTCCATCTTAACATGAGGAGGAACTTCTTTACTCTGAGGGTGGCGGAGCACTGGAACAGGCTGCCCAGAGAGGTTGTGGAGTCTCCCACACTGCAGACATTCAAAACCTGCCTGGACGCCGTCCTGTGCAACTGCTGTAGGTGTCCCTGCTGTGGCAGGGGGGTTGGACTGGAGGATCTCCAGAGGTCCCTTCCAATCCTGACGATACTGTAATTCTGTGATTCTATAATTGATTGCCCACATCTCAGATTCAGGAGGACATTGCAATTTTAGGTCCCGTGTTCACTTAACACTGTGGAAAGAGGAGAGGAGATGGGTCCTATGCATGACAAAAGCCCAAATGCACAGGGGGGTGGTAGAGACACGATATACACAGCAGTGGGATAGAGCACGGGAGACCTCTGAGAGTGGGGACATATATGGAGGAGCAGAAGGACATCAATCACACCAGGTCCCTGCTAGATCCTTCAGACTCATGTCTGTGAGATGGTCCTTATCAGTACTCTCTGGAGGGATGTGATTTTTACCCTAGGCATTAAGGGCTGTGCCAGGAGATGCTGGCCGAGCACCCACAGAGCACCAGCCTGCACGTGACCACTCTCCCCGCAGGCACAGGCACGCTTGTAACTGCTGGCTCTGGGCACGTGATTGGGCTTCTAGTGAGTGTGGCAAGGTTATGCACAGCAATCTTCTGCAAGATACCCAGGATTCTTCATGTAAGCAAAGGGAGGGATTAGGGACAAATCAGGGTTTATTGGTGCCATGAAATCGGCTACAGCAGTGCCTTGTCTTTCATGTAATGATGTGTCAAGGTCTATCCCTCCCATCACCTCTTTCTTCTCCAGGGCACGTTTGCACACCAATGTCCCCCATGCAGAGGCACGTAATTGTCTCACATCACATTAAATCAGTGTCATGAAGCTTGTCCTCTGGATGTCATGATTAGCTGGGGTTTCCGCCACCACCCCCTTGGCCAGTGCCCCGGGCAGACTGGGACATGTATAAAAGAGCTGAGGGCTTCGCAGCCCTCTATCCAGCTTCCTCCACTTGACTCTCCTCATCAACCGGGTAAGTCCAGCTCCTGGAAGCCTCCTGGGGATCTCTCCCGGTCCCCCTCAATGCAGCACCTTCCCTGCACCTTTACGTAATCCCTGGTGTCTTTTCCAGAACTCCTTGCCTGCCTGAAAGATGTCCTGCTCCAGCCTGTGCATCCCTTCCTGTGGGGTGGCCGCCCCGGCCCCGCTGGCTGACACCGCCAACGAGCCCTGCGTGCGCCAGTGCCCCGACTCCACGGTGCTCATCCAGCCCCCGGCCTCGGTGGTCACCCTCCCCGGGCCCATCCTCAGCTCCTTCCCGCAGAGCAGCATTGTTGGCTCGGCGGGAGCCCCCGGTGTTGGAGGGGGCTACGGCGGCACTTTTGGAGGGCCGTGGTGGTTTTGGAGGCTTTGGGGGCTATGGGGTGTACGGAGGCCTTGGGGGGCTATGGGCTTTATGGGGGGCTACGGAGGCCTTGGGAGCTGCGGATATGGCAGCTGGCGTCGCGGCCACAGGTACCTCAGTGGCAACTGCGGGCCCTGCTAAGCCCCACACTGGGTCAGGCCACAGACGAAGGAGAGCTCTGGGAAAGCCTCTAGCACATCCCGACACGGCATCTGAAGAAAGGACATCCCTTTGGCTTTGCTGGGCTCCAGAGCTTGGACGCCTCGTACCTGCTCGGACCCTAACTCTGCCTTCTTCCTGCCCCGCTTGAGCATCCTGTCAAGACGCGTTGCCTCCTCATGACAGAAACCCACACTTGGTGCCTACTCCTGCAGCACGGCTGATGCTCGCTGTAGCTCTGCCTGCTGTCGGGAGACAGGGGAAGACCCTGGCCAGGACTCTGCTCTTCTCCCAACTCCCTCCTCCCATGGAACTATAATAAAAGCTGTCTTACATCGCAATGTTGACCCCTGCTTTTTCTTGATCCTTCCGTCTCCTTTCCCACGTCCCCCAAACATCAGGACGCCTCAGTGTGGGCTGCTTGACTCCCCCACGACAGTGCCCTTGGAGCCTTTGGGCAGTTTGCTCAGTGTGTTACAGGTGACGCGGAGAGTCCCAGCTGGGTCTTGTACAGCACCTCCCACTGAGCTTCCTCTGGTGTCCCACCAGCAGTGAACACAACACATTCCCAAAGCCCACTTCAGATATGTGAAAGTGCCAGAGGTGTCTTGCAGAAGCTCTTCCAAATCCCCTGCAAAGCCAGCATGCCTGGCATCACCTCCTCTTATTGGCTTGTTCGTGGTCACCTCTGGAGCTCCAGGGAAATGGAGAGACAAACACGGCATGTGCAGGGCTGCTGGCCATGCCCCTGTGACCAGCTAGAGGAGGGGGCCACCGGGAAGCAACAAGAAAGACACAACCAAGTTTCCTCTCAGAGCTGTGAAGTGGCCATGGGTATCCAGTGACAGGAAGCACAAAGCTCTCTGAGCAGGCCGTTGGACTGCCTACCCTCCTGAGGTCCCTCCCGTCCCCAAGTATCTTCCGATCTTGTGATCGTGGCACTGCAAGGTGGTCTTGGACAGAGCCAGCTCTGGCCAGAGCCATGAGGAAGGGCATTGCGGCAGCACGTTGGTCACTGCTGGGGGGCTCAAGCAGAGATGTCTCATCCACAATTGCACAAACAGGGAATGTGACAAAAGACAGCAAAATTTTAAGAGCAGGCATTCCTTTTTTCCACCACTTGAACTGAAGTTTGCATGTCTTCTCTTCTTGTGGAAGTTTCCATCTCTGAACATTACCACATCTGCCCAGTTCCCCTTGCACTGACTCTCAAACATCTACCAGGTCCAGTCTCATGTGGTGTCCCGTGTGCGTCTGCTGAGGACACAGTGGTGGAAGTGGCTCCTGGTGATCCCATCACGGTTGCTGTGGGTTGGTGCTTTGGGTGTTTGTGGCAGTGTGGACTACTTTCCGGGCTGGTGTGTGGAGAAGGGCAGCAAAGCGCCAGCAAGGTGTGATCCAGAGCACGGGGCTGTGGGAAGCTCTCCTGTTATTCCTGGGCAAATCCGTGTCCCCAGGCTGTGGGCTGGTGACATAGAGACAGCCAGGAAGAGCTTCTGATCATGTAGTTGGGGCAAGACAGGGCGAAAAAATGCTCCAAGGAGGAGTGGGAGATGGAGGAAAAACAGGATGAGGATGAGGAGGTGTGGAGGAATGTGGAGAGGATGGAGTCAGGGCAGTTTGGGAGATGCTGGGTGTTGCTCCCCCTCTCCCCTAGCGACCCGTGGCCACCCATGTGGCTCTGACATAGACCTTTACCCTTGACATGGCTCCATTGGCGTCCCAATCCCTGTAGTCCTGGAGCCGCAGGCAGCCTGTGGGGAACGGCCAAATTGTGCTAAAAACTCATGGCTGGGCCCAACAGCTCTTCTTGGGCTACAGAGTGAAGGAACCCAAAGGGGAGATATAACAGGGAAGACACAGATTGCGAACCTCTTAGAGAAGGAGATGAGCATGGCCCCCCACTGTAGGTGACCGTCTGGTAGAGGGACGTGCTGATAAGGGCCATCAGGAGGAAGAGCAGCAGCTCCTCCAAATGCCCCTGGTAAGGCCCAGGGGTGGGAGCTGGCTGGAACGCGCATGGGAACCCATGATGCCACTCAGGGTATTGGGTATGGAGGAAGGGTGAAGAAAAAACAGAGGTCAACATTGCAATGCAACACAACTTTTATTGCAGTTCCAGGGGAAGAGGGAGCTGGCAGAAGAGCAGGACCCTGGCCAAGGCCAGGTCACATCTTCTGGCAGCTTGCAGAGCGACAGTGAGCATCAGCCATGCTGCAGGAGTAGGCACCCAGCATGGGGCTGCATCTTCAGGGGTCTGTAAGCCCTGGGGTGAGGCTCAAGGGAGGCAGGAGGAAGGCAGAACTAGGCCCCAAGCAGGTACGAGGTGTCCAAGCTCTGGAGCACAGAAACACCAAAGGAATGTCCTTTCTTCGGGTGCCATGTCGGGATGTGCCAGGGGCTTTCCCAGAGCTCTCCTTCATCTGTGGCCCGACCCAGTGTGGGGCTTAGCAGGGCCCGCAGTTGCCACTGAGGTACCTGTGGCTGCGGCGCCAGCCGCCATATCCGCAGCTCCCAAGGCCTCCGTAGCCCCCATAAAGCCCATAGCCCCCAAGGCCTCCGTACACCCCCATAGCCCCCAAAGCCTCCAAAACCACCACGGCCTCCAAAAGTGCCGCCGTAGCCCCCCCCAACACCGGGGGGCACCAGCTGAGCCAACAATGCTGCTCTGCGGGAAGGAGCTGAGGATGGGCCCGGGGAAGGTGACCACCGAGGCCGGGGGCTGGATGAGCACCGTGGAGTCGGGGCACTGGCGCACGCAGGGCTCGTTGGCGGTGTCAGCCAGCGGGGCCGGGGCGGCCACCCCACAGGAAGGGATGCACAGGCTGGAGCAGGACATCTTTCAGGCAGGCAAGGAGTTCTGGAAAAGACACCAGGGGTTAGGCAAAGGTGCAGGGAAGGTGCTGCATTGAGGGGGACCCGGAGAGATCCCCAGGAGGCTTCCAGGAGCTGGACTTACCCGGTTGATGAGGAGAGTCAGTGGAGGAAGCTGGATAGAGGGCTGCGAAGCCCTCAGCTCTTTTATACATGTCCCAGTCTGCCCGGGGCACTGGCCAAGGGGGTGGTGGCGGAAATCCCAGCTAATCATGACATCCAGAGGACAAGCTTCATGACACTGATTTCATGTCATGTGAGACAATTATATGCCTCTTCATGGGGGACATTGGTGTGCAAACGTGCCCTGGAGAAGAAAGAGGTGATGGGAGGGACAGACCGTGACACAATCATTACATGAAAGGCAAATTGCTGCTGATGTAGCTGACCTGGCGGCACCAATAAAACCCCGATCTGTGCCTAATCCCCCCACTTTGCTTCTGTGCCAGAGTCCTGAGCATCTTGCAGAAGTGCTTTGCAATCCTGCGTACAGTCATCACGCCTGTCATTACCTCCCTTTTACAGGCTGGTAAAGTGAGGCACTGGGAGGATGGGCAAAGGGAAGCCATCTCACATGCTCTGAGCGAGTCGCAAATGCCCACCATCTCTGATTGTCAGCAACAGCTGCACATCTCACAGTCTTGGGGTACAAAGACATCACAAATGCTTGCCCACATATGAGATTCGTTAGGACGTTGGATTTTTAGGTCTCAGTTTCACTTTTCACAAGAGCAGAGGAGATGGGTCTGAAGCATGAGAAAACTCCAAATGCGCAGGGGTTGGTAGACAAGATATACACAGCAGTGGGATAGAACACGGGAGACCTCTGAGAGTGGGGACATATATGGAGGAGCAGAAGGACAGCAATCACACCAGGTCCCTGCTAGATCCTTCAGACTCATGTCTGTGAGATGGTCCTCATGAGCACTCGCTGGAGGGACGGATTTCTACCCCAGGCATTGAGGGCTGTGCCAGGAGATGCTGGCCGAGCACCCACAGAGCACCAGGCTGCACGTGACCACTCTCCCCGCAGGCACAGACACGCTGGGCACTGCTGGCTCTGGGCACGTGATTGGGCATCTAGTGAGAGTGGCGTGGTTATGCACAGCAATCTTCTCAAGATACCCAGGATTCTTCCATGTAAGCAAAGGGAGGGATTAGGGACAAATCAGGGTTTATTGGTGCCAGGAAGTCAGCTACAGCAGTGCCTTGTCTTTCATGTAATGATGTGTCAAGGTCTATCCCTCCCATCACCTCTTTCTTCTCCAGGGCACAGTAGCAGGGTAATGTCCACAATGAAGAGGGATTTAATTGTCTGTCATCAATGTCTCTGTCACGACGCTTGTCCTCTTGATCCCATGATTACCTGGGGTTTCCACCACCACCCCCAGGGCCGATGCCCCGGGCAGTCTGGGATGTGTATAAAAGAGCTGAGGCCTTCACAGCCCTCTATCCAGCTTCCTCCGCTAGACTCTCCTGATCATCACAGTAAGTCCAAGTCTTAGCTTCGTCTTTCCTTCCTCAACTGTGGCTTTCTCAAGTTCTCCTTGGCTGGGACTCCACCGCGCTTTCAGAGTGCATAGTTAGGGGTGTGATGGGGCTGTTCCAGAGCTAAGCAAAGGATGGACATTTAAACTTGTATATACAATACTCTGAGTATACCAATGCACTCACGTCCCTTGGGAGCTTGGTGATATCCCCTCTGCTTGGGAGGAGGGAGTTTTTCATGTCTCCTGTGAGCAAGTTGGTCCAAGGGAGGATGAGGGGAGCAAGTGTTTTAGAGCAGCATTTCAACTCTGGCAAGTGTTTTTGCTCTGACTGCCTGAGATGAAGCAGACCATGTGCTGGGACGCGGGTTCCAAGTGTGAGAGAGGCAGGAGGGATTTGGGGGGAGGCCTTGCGCTAAGCCGTAACTCTGCCTTGTCTTGCAGCTTCACCTCCTGAATCGAAAGATGTCCTGCTCCAGCCTGTGCATCCCTTCCTGTGGGGTGGCCGCCCCGGCCCCGCTGGCTGACACCGCCAACGAGCCCTGCGTGCGCCAGTGCCCCGACTCCACGGTGCTCATCCAGCCCCCGGCCTCGGTGGTCACCCTCCCCGGGCCCATCCTCAGCTCCTTCCCGCAGAGCAGCATTGTTGGCTCGGCGGGAGCCCCCGGTGTTGGAGGGGGCTACGGCGGCACTTTTGGAGGCCGTGGTGGTTTTGGAGGCTTTGGGGGCTATGGGGTGTACGGAGGCCTTGGGGGCTATGGGCTTTATGGGGGCTACGGAGGCTATGGGCTTTATGGGGGCTACGGAGGCCTTGGGAGCTGCGGATATGGCGGCTGGCGCCGCGGACACAGGTACCTCAGTGGCAACTGCGGGCCCTGCTAAGCCCAACACTGGGTCAGGCCACAGATGAAGGAGAGCTCTGGGAAAGCCCCTGGCACATCCCGACACGGCATCCGAAGAAAGGACATCCCTTTGGCATTGCTGGGCTCCAGAGATTGGACGCCTCGTACCTGCTCGGACCCTAACTCTGCCTTCTTCCTGCCCCGCTTGAGCATCCCGTCAAGACTCGTTGCCTCCTCATGACAGAGACCCACACTTGGTGCCTACTCCTGCAGCACGGCTGATGCTCGCTGTAGCTCTGCCTGCTGTCGGGAGACAGGGGAAGACCCTGGCCAGGACTCTGCTCTTCTCCCAACTCCCTCCTCCCATGGAACTACAATAAAAGCTGTCTTACATCGCAATGTTGACCCCTGCTTTATCTTGATCCTTCCGTCTCCTTTCCCACGTCCCCCAAACATCAGGATGCCTCAGTGTGGGCTGCTTGACTCTCCCACGACAGTGCCCTTGGAGCCTTTGGGCAGTTTGCTCAGTGTGTTACAGGTGACGCAGAGAGTCCCAGCTGGGTCTTGTACAGCACCTCCCACTGAGCTTCCTCTGGTGTCCCACCAGCAGTGAACATAACACATTCCCAAAGCCCACTTCACATATGTGAAAGTGCCAGAGGTGTCTTGCAGAAGCTCTTCCAAATCCCCTGCAAAGCCAGCATGCCTGGCATCACCTCCTCTTATTGGCTTGTTCGTGGTCACCTCTGGAGGTCCAGGGAAATGGAGAGACAAACACGGCATGTGCAGGGCTGCTGGCCATGCCCCTGTGACCAGCTAGAGGAGGGGGCCACTGGGAAGCAATAAGAAAGACACAACCAAGTTTCCTCTCAGAGCTGTGAAATGGCCATGGGTATCCAGTGACAGGAAGCACAAAGCTCTCTGAGCAGGCCGTTGGACTGCCTACCCTCCTGAGGTCCCTACCGTCCCCAAGTATCTTCCGATCTTGTGATCGTGGCACTGCAAGGTGGTCTTGGACAGAGACAGCTCTGGCCAGAGCCATGAGGAAGGGGCATTGCGGCAGCACGTTGGTCACTGCTGGGGGGGCTCAAGCAAAGATGTCTCATCCACAATTGCATAAACAGGGAATGTGACAAAAGGCAGCAAATTTTCAAGAGCAGGCATTCCTTTTTTCCACCAGTTGAACTGATGTTTGCACGTCTTCTCTTCTTGTGGAAGTTTCCATCTCTGAACATCCCCACATCTGCCCAGTTCCCCTTGCACTGACTCTCAAACATCTACCAGGTCCAGTCTCATGTGGTGTCCCGTGTGCGTCTGCTGAGGACACAGTGGTGGAAGCGGCTCCTGGTGATCCCATCACGGTTGCTGTGGGTTGGTGCTTTGGGTGTTTGTGGCAGTGTGGACTACTTTCCGGGCTGGTGTGTGGAGAAGGGCAGCAAAGCGCCAGCAAGGTGTGATCCAGAGCACGGGGCTGTGGGAAGCTCTCCTGTTATTCCTGGGCAAATCCGTGTCCCCAGGCTGTGGGCTGGTGACATAGAGACAGCCAGGAAGAGCTTCTGATCATGTAGTTGGGGCAAGACAGGGCGAAAAATGCTCCAAGGAGGAGTGGGAGATGGAGGAAAAACAGGATGAGGATGAGGAGGTGTGGAGGAATGTGGAGAGGATGGAGTCAGGGCAGTTTGGGAGATGCTGGGTGTTGCTCCCCCTCTCCCCTAGCGACCCGTGGCCACCCATGTGGCTCTGACATAGACCTTTACCCTTGACATGGCTCCATTGGCGTCCCAATCCCTGTAGTCCTGGAGCCGCAGGCAGCCTGTGGGGAACGGCCAAATTGTGCTAAAAACTCATGGCTGGGCCCAACAGCTCTTCTTGGGCTACAGAGTGAAGGAACCCAAAGGGGAGATATAACAGGGAAGACACAGATTGCGAACCTCTTAGAGAAGGAGATGAGCATGGCCCCCACTGTAGGTGACCGTCTGGTAGAGGGACGTGCTGATAAGGGCCATCAGGAGGAAGAGCAGCAGCTCCTCCAAATGCCCCTGGTAAGGCCCAGGGTGGGAGCTGGCTGGAACGCGCATGGGAACCCATGATGCCACTCAGGGTATTGGGTATGGAGGAAGGGTGAAGAAAAAACAGAGGTCAACATTGCAATGCAACACAACTTTTATTGCAGTTCCAGGGGAAGAGGGAGCTGGCAGAAGAGCAGGACCCTGGCCAAGGCCAGGTCACATCTTCTGGCAGCTTGCAGAGCGACAGTGAGCATCAGCCATGCTGCAGGAGTAGGCACCCAGCATGGGGCTGCATCTTCAGGGGTCTGTAAGCCCTGGGGTGAGGCTCAAGGGAGGCAGGAGGAAGGCAGAACTAGGCCCCAAGCAGGTACGAGGTGTCCAAGCTCTGGAGCACAGAAACACCAAAGGAATGTCCTTTCTTCGGGTGCCATGTCGGGATGTGCCAGGGGCTTTCCCAGAGCTCTCCTTCATCTGTGGCCCGACCCAGTGTGGGGCTTAGCAGGGCCCGCAGTTGCCACTGAGGTACCTGTGGCTGCGGCGCCAGCCGCCATATCCGCAGCTCCCAAGGCCTCCGTAGCCCCCATAAAGCCCATAGCCCCCAAGGCCTCCGTACACCCCATAGCCCCCAAAGCCTCCAAAACCACCACGGCCTCCAAAAGTGCCGCCGTAGCCCCCCCCAACACCGGGGGCACCAGCTGAGCCAACAATGCTGCTCTGCGGGAAGGAGCTGAGGATGGGCCCGGGGAAGGTGACCACCGAGGCCGGGGGCTGGATGAGCACCGTGGAGTCGGGGCACTGGCGCACGCAGGGCTCGTTGGCGGTGTCAGCCAGCGGGGCCGGGGCGGCCACCCCACAGGAAGGGATGCACAGGCTGGAGCAGGACATCTTTCAGGCAGGCAAGGAGTTCTGGAAAAGACACCAGGGGTTAGGCAAAGGTGCAGGGAAGGTGCTGCATTGAGGGGGACCGGGAGAGATCCCCAGGAGGCTTCCAGGAGCTGGACTTACCCGGTTGATGAGGAGAGTCAAGTGGAGGAAGCTGGATAGAGGGCTGCGAAGCCCTCAGCTCTTTTATACATGTCCCAGTCTGCCCGGGGCACTGGCCAAGGGGGTGGTGGCGGAAATCCCAGCTAATCATGACATCCAGAGGACAAGCTTCATGACACTGATTTCATGTCATGTGAGACAATTATATGCCTCTTCATGGGGGACATTGGTGTGCAAACGTGCCCTGGAGAAGAAAGAGGTGATGGGAGGGACAGACCGTGACACATCATTACATGAAAGGCAAATTGCTGCTGATGTAGCTGACCTGGCGGCACCAATAAACCCCGATCTGTGCCTAATCCCCCCACTTTGCTTCTGTGCCAGAGTCCTGAGCATCTTGCAGAAGTGCTTTGCAATCCTGCGTACAGTCATCACGCCTGTCATTACCTCCCTTTTACAGGCTGGTAAAGTGAGGCACTGGGAGGATGGGCAAAGGGAAGCCATCTCACATGCTCTGAGCGAGTCGCAAATGCCCACCATCTCTGATTGTCAGCAACAGCTGCACATCTCACAGTCTTGGGGTACAAAGACATCACAAATGCTTGCCCACATATGAGATTCGTTAGGACGTTGGATTTTTAGGTCTCAGTTTCACTTTTCACAAGAGCAGAGGAGATGGGTCTGAAGCATGAGAAAACTCCAAATGCGCAGGGGTTGGTAGACAAGATATACACAGCAGTGGGATAGAACACGGGAGACCTCTGAGAGTGGGGACATATATGGAGGAGCAGAAGGACAGCAATCACACCAGGTCCCTGCTAGATCCTTCAGACTCATGTCTGTGAGATGGTCCTCATGAGCACTCGCTGGAGGGACGGATTTCTACCCCAGGCATTGAGGGCTGTGCCAGGAGATGCTGGCCGAGCACCCACAGAGCACCAGGCTGCACGTGACCACTCTCCCCGCAGGCACAGACACGCTGGGCACTGCTGGCTCTGGGCACGTGATTGGGCATCTAGTGAGAGTGGCGTGGTTATGCACAGCAATCTTCTCAAGATACCCAGGATTCTTCCATGTAAGCAAAGGGAGGGATTAGGGACAAATCAGGGTTTATTGGTGCCAGGAAGTCAGCTACAGCAGTGCCTTGTCTTTCATGTAATGATGTGTCAAGGTCTATCCCTCCCATCACCTCTTTCTTCTCCAGGGCACAGTAGCAGGGTAATGTCCACAATGAAGAGGGATTTAATTGTCTGTCATCATTGTCTCTGTCACGAAGCTTGTCCTCTTGATCCCATGATTACCTGGGGTTTCCACCACCACCCCCAGGCCGATGCCCCGGGCAGTCTGGGATGTGTATAAAAGAGCTGAGGCCTTCACAGCCCTCTATCCAGCTTCCTCCGCTAGACTCTCCTGATCATCACAGTAAGTCCAAGTCTTAGCTTCGTCTTTCCTTCCTCAACTGTGGCTTTCTCAAGTTCTCCTTGGCTGGGACTCCACCGCGCTTTCAGAGTGCATAGTTAGGGTGTGATGGGGCTGTTCCAGAGCTAAGCAAAGGATGGACATTTAAACTTGTATATACAATACTCTGAGTATACCAATGCACTCACGTCCCTTGGGAGCTTGGTGATATCCCCTCTGCTTGGGAGGAGGGAGTTTTTCATGTCTCCTGTGAGCAAGTTGGTCCAAGGGAGGATGAGGGGAGCAAGTGTTTTAGAGCAGCATTTCAACTCTGGCAAGTGTTTTTGCTCTGACTGCCTGAGATGAAGCAGACCATGTGCTGGGACGCGGGTTCCAAGTGTGAGAGAGGCAGGAGGGATTTGGGGGGAGGCCTTGCGCTAAGCCGTAACTCTGCCTTGTCTTGCAGCTTCACCTCCTGAATCGAAAGATGTCCTGCTCCAGCCTGTGCATCCCTTCCTGTGGGGTGGCCGCCCCCGGCCCCGCTGGCTGACACCGCCAACGAGCCCTGCGTGCGCCAGTGCCCCGACTCCACGGTGCTCATCCAGCCCCCGGCCTCGGTGGTCACCCTCCCCGGGCCCATCCTCAGCTCCTTCCCGCAGAGCAGCATTGTTGGCTCGGCGGGAGCCCCCGGTGTTGGAGGGGGCTACGGCGGCACTTTTGGAGGCCGTGGTGGTTTTGGAGGCTTTGGGGGCTATGGGGTGTACGGAGGCCTTGGGGGCTATGGGCTTTATGGGGGCTACGGAGGCTATGGGCTTTATGGGGGCTACGGAGGCCTTGGGAGCTGCGGATATGGCGGCTGGCGCCGCGGACACAGGTACCTCAGTGGCAACTGCGGGCCCTGCTAAGCCCAACACTGGGTCAGGCCACAGATGAAGGAGAGCTCTGGGAAAGCCCCTGGCACATCCCGACACGGCATCCGAAGAAAGGACATCCCTTTGGCATTGCTGGGCTCCAGAGATTGGACGCCTCGTACCTGCTCGGACCCTAACTCTGCCTTCTTCCTGCCCCGCTTGAGCATCCCGTCAAGACTCGTTGCCTCCTCATGACAGAGACCCACACTTGGTGCCTACTCCTGCAGCACGGCTGATGCTCGCTGTAGCTCTGCCTGCTGTCGGGAGACAGGGGAAGACCCTGGCCAGGACTCTGCTCTTCTCCCAACTCCCTCCTCCCATGGACCTACAATAAAAGCTGTCTTACATCGCAATGTTGACCCCCTGCTTTATCTTGATCCTTCCGTCTCCTTTCCCACGTCCCCCAAACATCAGGATGCCTCAGTGTGGGCTGCTTGACTCTCCCACGACAGTGCCCTTGGAGCCTTTGGGCAGTTTGCTCAGTGTGTTACAGGTGACGCAGAGAGTCCCAGCTGGGTCTTGTACAGCACCTCCCACTGAGCTTCCTCTGGTGTCCCACCAGCAGTGAACATAACACATTCCCAAAGCCCACTTCACATATGTGAAAGTGCCAGAGGTGTCTTGCAGAAGCTCTTCCAAATCCCCTGCAAAGCCAGCATGCCTGGCATCACCTCCTCTTATTGGCTTGTTCGTGGTCACCTCTGGAGGTCCAGGGAAATGGAGAGACAAACACGGCATGTGCAGGGCTGCTGGCCATGCCCCTGTGACCAGCTAGAGGAGGGGGCCACTGGGAAGCAATAAGAAAGACACAACCAAGTTTCCTCTCAGAGCTGTGAAATGGCCATGGGTATCCAGTGACAGGAAGCACAAAGCTCTCTGAGCAGGCCGTTGGACTGCCTACCCTCCTGAGGTCCCTACCGTCCCCAAGTATCTTCCGATCTTGTGATCGTGGCACTGCAAGGTGGTCTTGGACAGAGACAGCTCTGGCCAGAGCCATGAGGAAGGGCATTGCGGCAGCACGTTGGTCACTGCTGGGGGGCTCAAGCAAAGATGTCTCATCCACAATTGCATAAACAGGGAATGTGACAAAAGGCAGCAAATTTTCAAGAGCAGGCATTCCTTTTTTCCACCAGTTGAACTGATGTTTGCACGTCTTCTCTTCTTGTGGAAGTTTCCATCTCTGAACATCCCCACATCTGCCCAGTTCCCCTTGCACTGACTCTCAAACATCTACCAGGTCCAGTCTCATGTGGTGTCCCGTGTGCGTCTGCTGAGGACACAGTGGTGGAAGCGGCTCCTGGTGATCCCATCACGGTTGCTGTGGGTTGGTGCTTTGGGTGTTTGTGGCAGTGTGGACTACTTTCCGGGCTGGTGTGTGGAGAAGGGCAGCAAAGCGCCAGCAAGGTGTGATCCAGAGCACAGGGCTGTGGGAAGCTCTCCTGTTATTCCTGGGCAAATCCGTGTCCCCAGGCTGTGGGCTGGTGACATAGAGACAGCCAGGAAGAGCTTCTGATCATGTAGTTGCGGCAAGACAGGGCGAAAAATGCTCCAAGGAGGAGTGGGAGATGGAGGAAAAACAAGAGGAGGATGAGGAGGTGTGGAGGAATGTGGAGAGGATGGAGTCAGGGCAGTTTGGGAGATGCTGGGTGTTGCTCCCCCTCTCCCCTAGCGACCCGTGGCCACCCATGTGGCTCTGACATAGACCTTTACCCTTGACATGGCTCCATTGGCGTCCCAATCCCTGTAGTCCTGGAGCCGCAGGCAGCCTGTGGGGGAACGGCCAAATTGTGCTAAAAACTCATGGCTGGGCCCAACAGCTCTTCTTGGGCTACAGAGTGAAGGAACCCAAAGGGGAGATATAACAGGGAAGACACAGATTGCGAACCTCTTAGAGAAGGAGATGAGCATGGCCCCCACTGTAGGTGACCGTCTGGTAGAGGGACGTGCTGATAAGGGCCATCAGGAGGAAGAGCAGCAGCTCCTCCAAATGCCCCTGGTAAGGCCCAGGGTGGGAGCTGGCTGGAACGCGCATGGGAACCCATGATGCCACTCAGGGTATTGGGTATGGAGGAAGGGTGAAGAAAAAACAGAGGTCAACATTGCAATGCAACACAACTTTTATTGCAGTTCCAGGGGAAGAGGGAGCTGGCAGAAGAGCAGGACCCTGGCCAAGGCCAGGTCACATCTTCTGGCAGCTTGCACAGCTACAGTGAGCATCAGCCATTCTGCAGGAGTAGGCACCCAGCATGGGGCTGCATCTTCAGGGGTCTGTGAGCCCTGGAGTGAAGCTCAAGGGAGGCAGGAGGAAGGCATAACTAGGCCCCAAGCAGGTACGAGGTGTCCAGGCTCTGGACCACAGAAACGCCAAAGGAATGTCCTTTCTTCGGGTACCGTGTCGGGATGTGCCAGGGGCTTTCCCAGATCTCTCCTTCATCTGTGGCCTGACCCAGTGTGGGGTTTAGCAGGGCCCGCAGTTGCCACTGAGGTACCTGTGGCTGCGGCGCCAGCCGCCATATCCGCAGCTCCCAAGGCCTCCGTAGCCCCCATAAAGCCCATAGCCCCCAAGGCCTCCGTACACCCCATAGCCCCCAAAGCCTCCAAAACCACCACGGCCTCCAAAAGTGCCGCCATAGCCCCCTCCAACACCGGGGGCTCCCGCTGAGCCAACAATGCTGCTCTGCGGGAAGGAGCTGAGGATGGGCCCGGGGAGGGTGACCACCACGGGCGGGGGCTGGATGAGCACCGTGGAGTCGGGGCACTGGCGCACGCAGGGCTCGTTGGCGGTGTCAGCCAGCGGGGCCGGGGCGGCCACCCCCACAGGAAGGGATGCACAGGCTGGAGCAGGACATCTTTCAGGCAGGCAAGGAGTTCTGGAAAAGACACCAGGGGTTAGGCAAAGGTGCGGGGAAGGTGCTGCATTGAGGGGGACCGGGAGAGATTCCCAGGAGGCTTCCAGGAGCTGGACTTACCCGGTTGATGCGGAGAGTCAAGCGGAGGAAGCTGGATAGAGGGCTGCGAAGCCCTCAGCTCTTTTATACATGTCCCAGTCTGCCCGGGGCACTGGCCAAGGGGGTGGTGGCGGAAATCCCAGCTAATCATGACATCCAGAGGACAAGCTTCATGACACTGATTTCATGTCATGTGAGACAATTATATGCCTCTTCATGGGGGACATTGGTGTGCAGTCGTGCCCTGGAGAAGAAAGAGGTGATGGGAGGGACAGACCGTGACACATCATTACATGAAAGGCAAATTACTGCTGATGTAACTGACAGGGTGGCACCAATAAACCCCGAACTGTACCTAATCCCACCACTTTGCTTCTGTGCCAGAGTCCTGAGCATCTTGCAGAAATGCTTTGCACTCCTGCGTACAGCCATCACGCCTGTCATTACCTCCCTTTTACAGGCTGGTAAACTGAGGCACTGGGAGGTTGGGCAAAGGAGAAGCCATCCCACATGCTCTGAGTGAGTCCCAAATGCCCACCATCTACCAAGGCCCCTGGGGGCTGGGGGCCTTTTTGGGGAACATGTCAGGAGTATCCCCAAACCTTGGCCCTCTCCATGCCCCTGCTTGACAGGCTGTATTTGCCTCTTTTCGATCAACAGCCATGCAAAGAGCAGGGGCACTCTTTGTTGTGTGGGGTGAAGACACATATGCGTGGGGACTCAACAAAGACATGGGTGGGGAGCCCTGGGATGAGGGAGCAAGGTCGTGTGTGAGTGGGTCGGTGCGTAGGGGAGGTGATGGGTGGGAAGGGTATCTGAACACTCTCTGCTTCCTTGGCCATGTGATTTTGTGCATGGTCCTCTCCGAGCCCTCACTGGAGGGACTTGATTATTCAGCTGGGCATTGAGGGCTGTGCCAGGAGATGCTGGCTGAGCACCCACAGAGCGGCAGGCTGCACGTGGTCACACTCATTGCAGGCACAGGCACGCTTGTAACTTCTGTCTTTGGGCGTGCATCGGACTTCTGCCGCATGTGACATAGCAGCAAGACACTCAGGAGTCTTCTGCGCAGTAAAGTGCGGGGATTAGAGAAAGATCAGGGTTTATTCATGTTGCCAAGAGAGTTACAGCACCACTTTGCCTTTCATGTAATGATGTGTCACAGTCTGTCCCTCCCATCACCTCTTTCTTCTCTAGGGCACGTTTGCACACCAATGTCCCCCATGAAGAGGCACGTAATTGTCTCACATCACATGAAATCAGTGTCATGAAGCTTGTCCTCTGGATGTCATGATTAGCTGGGATTTCCGCCACCACCCCCTTGGCCAGTGCCCCGGGCAGACTGGGACATGTATAAAAGAGCTGAGGGCTTCGCAGCACTCTATCCAGCTTCCTCCGCTTGACTCTCCGCATCAACCGGGTAAGTCCAGCTCCTGGAAGCCTCCTGGGGATCTCTCCCGGTCCCCCTCAATGCAGCACCTTCCCCGCACCTTTGCCTAACCCCTGGTGTCTTTTCCAGAACTCCTTGCCTGCCTGAAAGATGTCCTGCTCCAGCCTGTGCATCCCTTCCTGTGGGGTGGCTGCCCCGGCCCCGCTGGCTGACACCGCCAACGAGCCCTGCGTGCGCCAGTGCCCCGACTCCACGGTGATCATCCAGCCCCCGGCCTCGGTGGTCACCCTCCCCGGGCCCATCCTCAGCTCCTTCCCGCAGAGCAGCATTGTTGGCTCGGCGGGAGCCCCCGGTGTTGGAGGGGGCTACGGCGGCACTTTTGGAGGCCGTGGTGGTTTTGGAGGCTTTGGGGGCTATGGGGTGTACGGAGGCCTTGGGGGTTATGGGCTTTATGGGGGCTACGGAGGCCTTGGGAGCTGCGGATATGGCGGCTGGCGCCGCGGCCACAGGTACCTCAGTGGCAACTGCGGGCCCTGCTAAGCCCCACACTGGGTCGGGCCACAGATGAAGGAGAGCTCTGGGAAAGCCCCTGGTACATTCCAACATAATTCCCCATGGAGCGACATCCTTTGACACTGCTGAGAGCCAGAACATTGATGCCTTGTACCTGCTCTGAGCCCAAGGCTGCCTTCCTTCTGCCCTTCTCACCATCCCTCTAAGCTCCCTGACCCCTGATGACAGAGACCCACACTGCGTGCCTATTCATGCAGAACAGCTGTTGCTTTCCTTGCCCTGCCTGCGGCCAGGAGATGTGAACTGCCCTTAGCCAGGGCCCTGCTCTTCTGCCAGCTCCCTCTTCCCTTGGAACTGCAATAAAAGTTGTGTTGCATTGCAATGTTGACCTCTGGTTTTTCTTCACCCTTCCTCCTTTCCCAATACCCCAAGTGGCATATTTGGGTCCCTAGAACTTCCTAGTAGCTGCCACCCAGGGAACTCACTTGAGCTGCCTCTCTTCCTCCTGCCTGCCCGTGGCAGCATGTTCTTACACAAGCCAGTTGCGGGAACCAGTGCCATGCTCACTCCTTCTGCACCAGCTTCTTGTTCTTTGACCACCTTTCCCCACCTTAGTCTCCTTAACTCTGTAGCCCAAGAAGAGCTGTTGGGCGCAGCCATGAGTTTGTAGTACAATTAGGCCATTCCCCACAGGCTGCCTGCAGCCCCAGGACTACAGGAATTGGGACTCCAATGGAGCCATCTCAAGGGCAAAGGTCTACGTCAGAGCCACTTGGGTGGCCACGGGTCGCTAGGGGAGAGGGGGAGCAACACCCAGCATCTCCCAAACTGCCCTGACTCCATCCTTTCCACATTCCTCCACACCTCCTCATCCTCCTCTTGTTTTTCCTCCATCTCCCACTCCTCCTTGGAGCACTTTTCGCCCTGTCTTGCCGCAACTACATGATCAGAAGCTCTTCCTGGCTTTCTCTATGTCACGCACGCACAGCCTGGGGACATGGCTTTGCCCAGGAATAACAGGAGAGCTTCCCACAGCCCCGTGCTCTGGATCACACCTTGCTGGCCCTTTGCTGCCCTTCTCCACACACCAGCCCGGAAAGTAGTCCACACTGCCACAAACACCCAAAGCACCAACCCACAGACACCGTGATGGGATCACCAGGAGCCACTTCCACCACTGTGTCCTCAGCAGACGCACACGGGACACCACTCGAGACTGGACCTGGTAGATGTTTGAGAGTCAGTGCAAGGGGAACTGGGCAGATGTGGGGATGTTCAGAGATGGAAATTTCCACAAGAAGAGAAGACGTGCAAACTTCAATTCAAGCGGTGGAAAAAAGGAATGCCTGCTCTTGAAAATTTTGCTGCCTTTTGTAGTACCCTCTGTTTTTGCAATTGTGGATGAGACATCTTTGCTTGAGCCCTCCAGCAGTGACCAACAGGCTGCCACAATGCCCTTCCCCATGGCTCTGGCCAGAGCTGTCTCTGTCCAAGACCACCTTGCAGTGCCACGATCACAAGATCGGAAGATACTTGGGGACGGGAGGGACCTCAGGAGGGTAGGCAGTCCAACAGCCTGCTCAGAGAGCTTTGTGCTTCCTGTCACTGGATACCCATGGCCATTTCACAGCTCTGAGAGGAAACTTGGTTGTGTCTTTCTTGTTGCTTCCCGGTGGCCCCCTCCTCTAGCTGGTCACAGGGGCATGGCCAGCAGCCCTGCACATGCCGTGTTTGTCTCTCCATTTCCCTGGACCTCCAGAGGTGACCACGAACAAGCCAATAAGAGGAGGTGATGCCAGGCATGCTGGCTTTGCAGGGGATTTGGAAGAGCTTCTGCAAGACACCTCTGGCACTTTCACATATCTGAAGTGGGCTTTGGGAATGTGTTATGTTCACTGCTGGTGGGACACCAGAGGAAGCTCAGTGGGCGGTGCTGTACGAGACCCAGCTGGGACTCTCCGCGTCACCTGTAACACACTGAGCAAACTGCCCAAAGGCTCCAAGGGCACTGTCGTGGGAGAGTCAAGCAGCCCACACTGAGGCGTCCTGATGTTTGGGGGACGTGGGAAAGGAGACGGAAGGATCAAGAAAAAGCAGGGGTCAACATTGCGATGCAAGACAGCTTTTATTGTAGTTCCATGGGAGGAGGGAGTTGGGAGAAGAGCAGAGTCCTGGCCAGGGTCTTCCCCTGTCTCCCGACAGCAGGCAGAGCTACAGCGAGCCTCAGCCGTGCTGCAGGAGTAGGCACCAAGTGTGGGTCTCTGTCATGAGGAGGCAACGAGTCTTGACGGGATGCTCAAGCGGGGCAGGAAGAAGGCAGAGTTAGGGTCCGAGCAGGTACGAGGCGTCCAAGCTCTGGAGCAAAAAAAACGCCAAACGAATATCCTTCCTTCAGGTGCCGTGTCGGGATGTGCCAGGGGCTTTCCCAGAGCTCTCCTTCATCTGTGGCCTGACCCAGTGTGGGGCTTAGCAGGGCCCGCAGTTGCCACTGAGGTACCTGTGGCCGCGGCGCCAGCCGCCATATCCGCAGCTCCCAAGGCCTCCATAGCCCCCATAAAGCCCATAGCCTCCATAGCCCCCATAAAGCCCATAGCCCCCAAGGCCTCCGTACACCCCATAGCCCCCAAAGCCTCCAAAACCACCACGGCCTCCAAATGTGCCGCCGTAGCCCCCTCCAACACCGGGGGCTCCCGCTGAGCCAACAATGCTGCTCTGCGGGAAGGAGCTGAGGATGGGCCCGGGAAGGGTGACCACCACGGGCGGGGGCTGGATGAGCACCGTGGAGTCGGGGCACTGGCGCACGCAGGGCTCGTTGGCGGTGTCAGCCAGCGGGGCCGGGGCGGCCACCCCACAAGAAGGGATGCACAGGCTGGAGCAGGACATCTTTCAGGCAGGCAAGGAGTTCTGGAAAAGACACCAGGGGTTAGGCAAAGGTGCGGGGAAGGTGCTGCATTGAGGGGGACCGGGAGAGATCCCCAGGAGGCTTCCAGGAGCTGGACTTACCCGGTTGATGAGGAGAGTCAAGCAGAGGAAGCTGGATAGAGGGCTGTGAAGCCCTCAGCTCTTTTATACATGTCCCAGTCTGCCCGGGGCACAGGCCAAGGGGGTGGTGGCGGAATCCCCAGCTAATCATGACATCCAGAGGACAAGCTTCATGACACTGATTTCATGTGATGTGAGACAATTACGTGCCTCTTCATGGGGGACATTGGTGTGCAAATGTGCCCTAGAGAAGAAAGAGGTGATGGGAGGGAGAGACCTTGACACATCATTACATGAAAGACAAGGCAGTGCTGTAGCTGACTTCATGGCACCAATAAACCCGGACCTGTCCCTAATCCCTCCCTTTGCTTACATGGAAGAATCCTGGGTATCTTGCAGAAGATTGCTGTGCTCAACTACGCCACGCTCACTAGAAGCCCAATCACGTGCCCAGAACCAGCAGTTACAAGCGTGCCTGTGCCTGCGGGGAGAGTGGTCACGTGCAGCCTGGTGCTCTGTGGGTGCTTGGCCAGCATCTCCTGGCACAGCCCTCAATGCCTAGGGTAGAAATCCGTCCCTCCAGAGAGTGCTCATGAGGACCATCTCACAGACATAAGTCTGAAGGATCTAGCAGGGACCTGGTGCCATTGCTGTCCTTCTGCACCTCTATCTATGTTCTCACCCTCAGAGGTCTCTCGTGCTCTATCCCACTGCTGTGTATATCGTGTCTCTACCACCCCCCTATGCATTTGGGCTTTTGTCATGCATAGGACCCATCTCCTCTCCTCTTTCCACAGTGTTAAGTGAACACGGGACCTAAAATCACAATGTCCTCCTGAATCTTAGATGTGGGCAATCAGTTGAGATGTTTTTGTACCCCAAGACTGTGAGATGTGCAGCTGTTGCTGACAATCAGAGATGGTGGGCATTTGTGACTCGCTCAGAGCATGTGGGATGGCTTCTCCTTTGCACAACCTCCCAGTGCCTCACTTTACCAGCTCATAAAAGGGAGGTAATGACAGGCGTGATGGCTGTACGCAGGAGTGCAAAGCATTTCTGCAAGATGCTCAGGACTCTAACACAGAAGCAAAGTGGGGGAATTAGGCGCAGATCGGGGTTTATTGGTGCCACCCTGTCAGTTACATCAGCAGCAATTTGCCTTTCATGTAATGATGTGTCACAGTCTGTCCCTCCCATTACCTCTTTCTTCTCCAGGGCACGTTTGCACACCATTGTCCCCCATGCAGAGGCACGTAATTGTCTCACATCACATGAAATCAGTGTCATGAAGCTTGTCCTCTGGATGTCATGATTAGCTGGGATTTCCGCCACCACCCCCTTGGCCAGTGCCCCGGGCAGACTGGGACATGTATAAAAGAGCTGAGGGCTTCACAGCCCTCTATCCAGCTTCCTCTGCTTGACTCTCCTCATCAACCAGGTAAGTCCAGCTCCTGGAAGCCTCCTGGGGATCTCTCCCGGTCCCCCTCAATGCAGCACCTTCCCTGCACCTTTACGTAATCCCCGGTGTCTTTTCCAGAACTCCTTGCCTGCCTGAAAGATGTCCTGCTCCAGCCTGTGCATCCCTTCCTGTGGGGTGGCCGCCCCGGCCCCGCTGGCTGACACCGCCAACGAGCCCTGCGTGCGCCAGTGCCCCGACTCCACGGTGCTCATCCAGCCCCCGGCCTCGGTGGTCACCCTCCCTGGGCCCATCCTCAGCTCCTTCCCGCAGAGCAGCATTGTTGGCTCGGCGGGAGCCCCCGGTGTTGGAGGGGGCTACGGCGGCACTTTTGGAGGCCGTGGTGGTTTTGGAGGCTTTGGGGGCTATGGGGTGTACGGAGGCCTTGGGGGCTATGGGCTTTATGGGGGCTACGGAGGCCTTGGGAGCTGCGGATATGGCGGCTGGCGCCGCGGCCACAGGTACCTCAGTGGCAACTGCGGGCCCTGCTAAGCCCCACACTGGGTCAGGCCACAGATGAAGGAGAGCTCTGGGAAAGCCCCTGGCACATCCCGACACGGCACCTGAAGAAAGGACATTCCTTTGGTGTTTCTGTGCTCCAGAGCCTGGACACCTCGTACCTGCTTTGGGCCTAGCTCTGTCTTATTCCTGCCTCCCTTGAGCTTCACTCCAGGGCTCACAGACCCCTGAAGATGCAGCCCCATGCTGGGTGCCTACTCCTGCAGAACGGCTGATGCTCACTGTAGCTCTGCCCACTGCCAGAAGATGTGACCTGCCCTTGGCCAGGGTCCTGCTCTTCTGCCAGCTCCCTCTTCCCCTGGAACTGCAATAAAAGTTGTGTTGCATTGCAATGTTGACCCGTGGTTTTATTTGATCCTTCCTCCATACCCAATACCCTGAGTGACATAATGGGTTCCCATGAGAATCCCAGCCAACTCCCACCATGGGTATCTGGAGGACCTCCCTCCCTTCCTCATGCCTGCCCCTGGGTATAACATCTCTCTGCAGGTTGGTCACCCAGCGCAGGGACAGTGCTCAGCTTCTACCACAGCTTCTCCCTCTTTGTACTCCCTGTCCTTTCCCCACCTTGGCCTCCTGAACTCTGCAGCCCAAGAAGATCTGTGGGCCCAGCAGTGTCTTTGTCATAAATTCTGTCCATTCCCCAGAGGCTGCCTGCGGCCCCAGGGCTGCGGGGATTAGTATGCCAACAGAGCCACCATGTGGGAAAAGGTCCAGGTCAGAGCCACGTGAGTGGCCACAGGTCACTAGGGGAGAGGGTTGCGCCCCCAGCACCTCCCCAACTGCCCTGATTCCATCCTCTCCACATTCCTCCACACCTCCTCATCCTCATCCTGTTTTTCCTCCATCTCCCGCTCCTCCTTGGAGCACTTTTCGACCTCTCTTGCCCCAACTGCTGGGACAGAAGTTCTTCCTGGATTTCCTTATGTCACCCACGCACAGCCTCGGGACACGGCTTTGCCCAGGAATGACAGGAGAGCTTCCCACAGCCCCGTGCTCTGGACCACATTTTGCTGGCCCTTTGCTGCCCTTCTTCACACACCAGACCAAAAAGTAGCCCACACTGCCACACGCACCCAAAGCACCAACCCACAGCAGGCGGGATGGGGTCTCCAGAACACCCTTCCACCACTGTGCTCTCAGCAGACCCACAAGGAGACGCCACATAAGCCAGGACACGGTACACGGCCAAGAATCAGTGCAGGGGAACCTGGGCAGACATAGGGATCGGTGAGACATCTTTGCTTGAGATCCCCACCAGTGACCAACATGCTGCCACAATGCCCTTCCCCATGGCTCTGGCCAGAGCTGTCTCTGTCCAAGACCACCTTGCAGTGCCACGATCACAAGATCGGAAGATACTTGGGGACAGGAGGGACCTCAGGAGGGTAGGCAGTCCAACGGCCTGCTCAGAGAGCTTTGTGCTTCCTGTCACTGGATACCCATGGCCATTTCACAGCTCTGAGAGGAAACTTGGTTGTGTCTTTCTTATTGCTTCCCAGTGGCCCCCTCCTCTAGCTGGTCACAGGGGCATGGCCAGCAGCCCTGCACATGCTGTGTTTGTCTCTCCATTTCCCTGGACCTCCAGAGGTGACCACGAACAAGCCAATAACAGGAGGTGATGCCAGGCATGCTGGCTTTGCAGGGGATTTGGAAGAGCTTCTGCAAGACACCTCTGGCACTTTCACATATCTGAAGTGGGCTTTGGGAATGTGTTGTGTTCACTGCTGGTGGGACACCAGAGGAAGCTCAGTGGGAGGTTCTGTACAAGACCCAGCTGGGACTCTCCGCGTCACCTGTAACACACTGAGCAAACTGCCCAAAGGCTCCAAGGGCACTGTCGTGGGAGAGTCAAGCAGCCCACACTGAGGCGTCCTGATGTTTGGGGGACGTGGGAAAGGAGACGGAAGGATCAAGAAAAAGCAGGGGTCAACATTGCGATGCAAGACAGCTTTTATTGTAGTTCCATGGGAGGAGGGAGTTGGAGAAGAGCAGAGTCCTGGCCAGGGTCTTCCCCTGTCTCCTGACAGCAGGCAGAGCTACAGCGAGCATCAGCCGTGCTGCAGGAGTAGGCACCAAGTGTGGGTCTCTGTCACGAGGAGGCAACGAGTCTTGACGGGATGCGCAAGCGGGGCAGGAAGAAGGCAGAGTTAGGGTCCGAGCAGGTACGAGGCGTCCAAGCTCTGGAGCCCAGCAAAGCCAAAGGGATGTCCTTTCTTCGGATGCCGTGTCGGGATGCGCCAGGGGCTTTCCCAGAGCTCTCCTTCATCTGTGGCCTGACCCAGTGTGGGGCTTAGCAAGGCCCGCAGTTGCCACTGAGGTACCTGTGGCCGCGGCGCCAGCCGCCATATCCGCAGCTCCCAAGGCCTCCGTAGCCCCCATAAAGTCCATAGCCCCCAAGGCCTCCGTACACCCCATAGCCCCCAAAGCCTCCAAAACCACCATGGCCTCCAAAAGTGCCGCCGTAGCCCCCTCCAACACCGGGGGCTCCTGCTGAGCCAACAATGCTGCTCTGCGGGAAGGAGCTGAGGATGGGCCCGGGGAGGGTGACCACCGAGGCCGGGGGCTGGATGAGCACCGTGGAGTCGGGGCACTGGCGCACGCAGGGCTCATTGGCGGTGTCAGCCAGCGGGGCCGGGGCTGCCACCCCACAGGAAGGGATGCACAGGCTGGAGCAGGACATCTTTCGGTTCAGGAGGTGAAGCTGCAAGACAAGGCAGAGTTACGGCTTAGCGCAAGGCCTCCCCCCAAATCCCTCCTGCCTCTCTCATGCTTGGAACCCGCGTCCCAGCACATGCTCTGCGTCATCTCAGGCAGTCAGAGCAAAAACACTTGCCAGAGTTGAAATGCTGCTCTAAAACACTTCCTCCCCTCATCCTTCCTTGGTCCAACTTGCCCACAGGAGACATGAAAAACTCCCTCCTCCCAAGCAGATGGAATATCACCAAGCTCCCAAAGGACGTGAGTGCATTGGCATACTCAAAGTATTGTATATACAAGTTTAAATGTCCATGCTTTGCTTGGCTCTGGAACAGCCCCATTACATGCTAACTATGCACTCTGAAAGGGTGGTGGAGCCCCCGGCCAAGGAGAACTTGAGAAAGCCACTGTTCACGAAGAAAAGACGAAGCAAAGAATTGGACTTACCGCAATGATCAGGAGAGTCAAGCAGAGGAAGTTGGATAGAGGGCTGTGAAGGATTCAACTCTTTTATACACGTCCCAGACTGCCCGGGGCATCGGCCTGCGGGTGGTGGTGGAAACCCCAGGTAATCATGGGATCAAGAGGACAAGCTTCATGACAGAGACAATGATGAGAGACAGTTAAATCCCTCTTCATTATGGACATTATCCTGCTACTGTGCCCTGGAGAAGAAAGAGGTAATGGGAGGGAGAGACCTTGACACATCATTACATGAAAGACAAGGCACTGCTGTAGCTGACTTCATGGCACCAAGAAACCCGGACCTGTCCCTAATCCCTCCCTTTGCTTACATGGAAGAATCCTGGGTATCTTGCAGAAGATTGCTGTGCTCAACTACGCCACGCTCACTAGAAGCCCAATCACGTGCCCAGAGCCAGCAGTTACAAGCGTGTCTGTGCCTGCGGGGAGAGTGGTCACGTGCAGCCTGGTGCTCTGTGGGTGAGCGGCCAGCATCTCCTGGCACAGCCCTCAATGCCTAGGGTAGAAATCCGTCCCTCCAGCGAGTGCTCATGAGGACCATCTCACAGACATAAGTCTGAAGGATCTAGCAGGGACCTGGTGCCATTGCTGTCCTTCTGCACCTCTATCTATGTTCTCACCCTCAGAGGTCTCTCGTGCTCTATCCCACTGCTGTGTATATCGTGTCTCTACCACCCCCTATGCATTTGGGTTTTTGTCATGCATAGGACCCATCTCCTCTCCTCTTTCCACAGTGTTAAGTGAACACGGGACCTAAAATCGCAATGTCCTCCTGAATCTTAGATGTGGGCAATCAGTTGAGATGTCTTTGTACCCCAAGACTGTGAGATGTGCAGCTGTTGCTGACAATCAGAGATGGTGGGCTTTTGGGACTTGCTCAGAGCATGTGGGATGGCTTCTCCTTTGCACAACCTCCCAGTGCCTCACTTTACCAGCTCGTAAAAGGGAGGTAATGACAGGCGTGATGGCTGTACGCAGGAGTGCAAAGCATTTCTGCAAGATGCTCAGGACTCTAACACAGAAGCAAAGTGGGGGAATTAGGCGCAGATCGGGGTTTATTGGTGCCGCCAGGTCAGCTACATCAGCAGCAATTTGCCTTTCATGTAATGATGTGTCACGGTCTGTCCCTCCCATCACCTCTTTCTTCTCTAGGGCACGTTTGCACACCAATGTCCCCCATGCAGAGGCACGTAATTGTCTCACATCACATGAAATCAGTGTCATGAAGCTTGTCCTCTGGATGTCATGATTAGCTGGGGTTTCCGCCACCACCCCCTTGGCCAGTGCCCCGGGCAGTCTGGGACATGTATAAAAGAGCTGAGGGCTTCACAGCCCTCTATCCAGCTTCCTCTGCTTGACTCTCCTCATCAACCAGGTAAGTCCAGCTCCTGGAAGCCTCCTGGGGATCTCTCCCAGTCCCCCTCAATGCAGCACCTTCCCTGCACCTTTACGTAATCCCCGGTGTCTTTTCCAGAACTCCTTGCCTGCCTGAAAGATGTCCTGCTCCAGCCTGTGCATCCCTTCCTGTGGGGTGGCTGCCCCGGCCCCGCTGGCTGACACCGCCAACGAGCCCTGCGTGCGCCAGTGCCCCGACTCCACAGTGCTCATCCAGCCCCCGGCCTCGGTGGTCACCTTCCCCGGGCCCATCCTCAGCTCCTTCCCGCAGAGCAGCATTGTTGGCTCGGCGGGAGCCCCCGGTGTTGGAGGGGGCTACGGCGGCACTTTTGGAGGCCATGGTGGTTTTGGAGGCTTTGGGGGCTATGGGGTGTACGGAGGCCTTGGGGGCTATGGGCTTTATGGGGGCTACGGAGGCCTTGGGAGCTGCGGATATGGCGGCTGGCTCCGCGGCCACAGGTACCTCAGTGGCAACTGCGGGCCCTGCTAAGCCCCACACTGGGTCAGGCCACAGATGAAGGAGAGCTCTGGGAAAGCCCCTGGCACATCCCGACACGGTACCCGAAGAAAGGACATTCCTTTGGCGTTTCTGTGCTCCAGAGCCTGGACACCTCGTACCTGCTTTGGGCCTAGCTCTGTCTTATTCCTGCCTCCCTTGAGCTTCACTCCAGGGCTCACAGACCCCTGAAGATGCAGCCCCATGCTGGGTGCCTACTGCTGCAGAACGGCTGATGCTCACTGTAGCTCTGCCCACTGCCAGAAGATGTGACCTGCCCTTGGCCAGGGTCCTGCTCTTCTTCCTACTCCCTTTTCCCCTGGAACTGCAATAAAAGTTGTGTTGCATTGCAATGTTGACCCGTGGTTTTATTTGATCCTTCCTCCATACCCAATACCCTGAGTGACATAATGGGTTCCCATGAGAATCCCAGCCAACTCCCACCATGGGTATCTGGAGGACCTCCCTCCCTTCCTCATGCCTGCCCCTGGGTATAACATCTCTCTGCAGGTTGGTCACCCAGCGCAGGGACAGTGCTCAGCTTCTACCACAGCTTCTCCCTCTTTGTACTCCCTGTCCTTTCCCCACCTTGGCCTCCTGAACTCTGCAGCCCAAGAAGATCTGTGGGCCCAGCAGTGTCTTTGTCATAAATTCTGTCCATTCCCCAGAGGCTGCCTGCGGCCCCAGGGCTGCGGGGATTAGTATGCCAACAGAGCCACCATATGGGAAAAGGTCCAGGTCAGAGCCACGTGAGTGGCCACAGGTCACTAGGGGAGAGGGTTGCGCCCCCAGCACCTCCCCAACTGCCCTGACTCCATCCTCTCCACATTCCTCCATATCTCCTCATCCTCATCCTGTTTTTCCTCCATCTCCCACTCCTCCTTGGAGCACTTTTTGACCTCTCTTGCCCCAACTGCTGGGACAGAAGTTCTTCCTGGATTTCCTTATGTCACCCACGCACAGCCTCGGGACACGGCTTTGCCCAGGAATGACAGGAGAGCTTCCCACAGCCCCGTGCTCTGGACCACATTTTGCTGGCCCTTTGCTGCCCTTCTTCACACACCAGACCAAAAAGTAGCCCACACTGCCACACGCACCCAAAGCACCAACCCACAGCAGGCGGGATGGGGTCTCCAGAACACCCTTCCACCACTGTGCTCTCAGCAGACTCACAAGGAGACGCCACATGTGCCAGGACACGGTACACGGCCAAGAATCAGTGCAGGGGAACCTGGGCAGACATAGGGATCGGTGAGACATCTTTGCTTGAGCTCCCCACCAGTGACCAACATGCTGCCACAATGCCCTTCCTCATGGCTCTGGCCAGAGCTGTCTCTGTCCAAGACCACCTTGCAGTGCCACGATCACAAGATCGGAAGATACTTAGGGAAGGGAGGGACCTCAGGAGGGTAGGCAGTCCAACGGCCTGCTCAGAGAGCTTTGTGCTTCCTGTCACTGGATACCCATGGCCATTTCACAGCTCTGAGAGGAAACTTGGTTGTGTCTTTCTTATTGCTTCCCAGTGTCCCCCTCCTCTAGCTGGTCACAGGGGCATGGCCAGCAGCCCTGCACATGCCGTGTTTGTCTCTCCATTTCCCTGGACCTCCAGAGGTGACCATGAACAAGCCAATAAGAGGAGGTGATGCCAGGCATGCTGGCTTTGCAGGGGATTTGGAAGAGCTTCTGCAAGACACCTCTGGCACTTTCACATATCTGAAGTGGGCTTTGGGAATGTGTTGTGTTCACTGCTGGTGGGACACCAGAGGAAGCTCAGTGGGCGGTGCTGTACGAGACCCAGCTGGGACTCTCCGCGTCACCTGTAACACACTGAGCAAACTGCCCAAAGGCTCCAAGGGCACTGTCGTGTGAGAGTCAAGCAGCCCACACTGAGGCGTCCTGATGTTTGGGGGACGTGGGAAAGGAGACGGAAGGATCAAGAAAAAGCAGGGGTCAACATTGCGATGCAAGACAGCTTTTATTGTAGTTCCATGGGAGGAGGGAGTTGGGAGAAGAGCAGAGTCCTGGCCAGGGTCTTCCCCTGTCTCCCGACAGCAGGCAGAGCTACAGCGAGCATCAGCCGTGCTGCAGGAGTAGGCACCAAGTGTGGGTCTCTGTCATGAGGAGGCAACGAGTCTTGACGGGATGCTCAAGCGGGGCAGGAAGAAGGCAGAGTTAGGGTCCAAGCAGGTACGAGGCGTCCAAGCTCTGGAGCACAGCAAAGCCAAAGGGATGTCCGTTCTTCAGGTGCCGTGTCGGGATGTGCCAGGGGCTTTCCCAGAGCTCTCCTTCATCTGTGGCCTGACCCAGTGTGGGGCTTAGCAGGGCCCGCAGTTGCCACTGAGGTACCTGTGGCCGCGGCGCCAGCCGCCATATCCGCAGCTCCCAAGGCCTCCATAGCCCCCATAAAGCCCATAGCCCCCAAGGCCTCCGTACACCCCATAGCCCCCAAAGCCTCCAAAACCACCACGGCCTCCAAAAGTGCCGCCGTAGCCCCCTCCAACACCAGGGGCTCCTGCTGAGCCAACAATGCTGCTCTGCGGGAAGGAGCTGAGGATGGGCCCGGGGAGGGTGACCACCGAGGCCGGGGGCTGGATGAGCACCGTGGAGTCGGGGCACTGGCGCACGCAGGGCTCGTTGGCGGTGTCAGCCAGCGGGGCCGGGGCAGCCACCCCATAGGAAGGGATGCACAGGCTGGAGCAGGACATCTTTTGATTCAGGAGGTGAAGCTGCAAGACAAGGCATAGCTGGGGTTAAGGGTACCTGCTGGCATAGATAGGGTGTCACAGTGCTCCCTGCCCTGGAGAACCTCGGGCCACATCCCCCCACCACTTCCCTGCCTCCAGCTCGTTGCCACACTCCATCCCTGCACTCCTGTGTCTTCCTACCACCTCTCACACCTGCCCAGGACAAAGCCACCCATCCTGCAGTGCTCTGGCACTGGGACCACCCCATGCCCACCAATGAGATCCTCAGTGTTGCATTGTTGTCCTGGCTACACTGTCCGCAAGTAATGCCCTTCCTCAGGCAGGCAGCGGCAGGGACTTTTCTCATCCCCTGCTCGCTAGCGCCAACAGCACCCAGGTTGTCTCCTACTGCAGCCACGCACTCTGCGGGCCGGTGCCAGGAGCAGGGCTGGGAGCTTACCAAGGCTGGCGAGTCAAGGCAGATGGGACGTGAAGTGAGGGAAGCCGGGGGCCGTGACAGCTTTTATGCCTTACCGCAGCCCTGCTGCAGAAACCTTTGCAGCAAAAGCTGCCCTGAGGCTGCAGGGCAATGCCTGGCGTCCTCTCCACTGCCAGCACACGCCTCCTCGAAGCCTGGGCTTACCAGCGCCAGCTCACGCTGGGGGCTGTGAAGCAGCCCCCACCCTCAGTGATGTTGTGTGTGGCACGGCACAGAATGGTCCTCCCCAAGCCCTCTCTGGAGGGACTCCATTACTCAGCGGGGTAGCAAGGGATGTGCCAAGGCTGCCTGCCTGAGCAGCCGCAGCAAGGCAGGCTGCACGTGCCCATGTTCTCTGCGGGCACAGGCACATCAGGCAGCTGGCTCTTTGCATTTTCATCAAGGGGACCTGCAAGCCACAAATACCCAGCAATGGTCTGGAGATGGCCAAGGCTCAGGAATGTCCCAAAAGGCCTGTGTAAGCCCCCCAACCCTTGCCAGCACAGGGACATGGTGGGCACATAGGAGCTGCCTCAAGCAGGTGGGATGACTTCTCCCTTGCACAACCTCCCAGTGCCTCAGTTTACCAGCTTGTAAAAGGGAGGTGATGACAGGCGTGATGGCTGTACGCAGGATTGCAAATCATTTCTGCAAGATGCTCAGGACTCTGGCACAGAAGCAAAGTTGGGGGATTAGGCACAGTTCGGCGTTTATTGGTACCGCCAGGTCACCTACATCAGCAGCAATTTGCCTTTCATGTAATGATGTGTCACTGTATGTCCCACCCATCACCTCTTTCTTCTCTAGGGCACGTTTGCACACCAATGTCCCCCATGAAGAGGCACGTAATTGTCTCACATCACATTAAATCAGTGTCATGAAGCTTGTCCTCTGGATGTCATGATTAGCTGGGGTTTCCGCCACCACCCCCGGGCCGATGCCCCAGGCAGTCTGGGACATGTATAAAAGAGCTGAGGGCTTCACAGCCCTCTATCCAGCTTCCTCCGCTTGACTCTCCTGATCATTGTGGTAAGTCCAAATGTTAGCTCCATCTTTCCTTCCTCAACAGTGGCTTTCTCAAGGCCACCTTTGCTAGAGGCTCCACCACGCTTTCAGAGTGCATAGTTAGCATGTAATGGGGCTGTTCCAGAGCCAAGCAAAGGATGGACATTCAAACTTGTATATACAATACTCTGAGTATACTGATGCACTCAAGTCCCTTGGGAGCTTGGTGGTATTCCATCTGCTTCAGAGGAGGGAGTTTTTCATGTCTCCTGTGGGCAAGTTGGGCCAAGGGAGGATGAGGGGAGCAAGAGTTTTAGAGCAGCATTTCAACTCTGGCAAGTGTTTTTGCTCTGACTGCCTGAGATGAAGCAGAGCATGTGCTGGGACGCGGGTTCCAAGCATGAGAGAGGCAGGAGGGATTTGGGGGGAGGCCTTGCGCTAAGCCGTAACTCTACCCTGTCTTGCAGCTTCACCTCCTGAATCGAAAGATGTCCTGCTCCAGCCTGTGCATCCCTTCCTGTGGGGTGGCCGCCCCGGCCCCACTGGCTGACACCGCCAACGAGCCCTGCGTGCGCCAGTGCCCCGACTCCACGGTGCTCATCCAGCCCCCGGCCTCGGTGGTCACCCTCCCCGGGCCCATCCTCAGCTCCTTCCCGCAGAGCAGCATTGTTGGCTCGGCGGGAGCCCCCGGTGTTGGAGGGGGCTACGGCGGCACTTTTGGAGGCCGTGGTGGTTTTGGAGGCTTTGGGGGCTATGGGGTGTACGGAGGCCTTGGGGGCTATGGGCTTTATGGGGGCTACGGAGGCCTTGGGAGCTGCGGATATGGCGGCTGGCGCCGCGGCTACAGGTACCTCAGTGGCAACTGCGGGCCCTGCTAAACCCCAAATGTCCATGGAGTTCAACGCTGCATCTGCCCTCCGTCTCCACAGGCGGCACCTCCTCTCTCCTCCCACCAGATGGAGAATGAAGCTTCCAGCTCCTGCTCAGGCTGTGGCAAAGCAGCAGCTCTAAGTTCATGGTCCTTGCTTATTTGCACAGAGTAACCTTGCAGATCTCCAGCTGGTGGCTTTAAGGTTCCCAGCACCGCCTCCCAGAGCTCCCCTCTATCTGCCCCACAGCAAAGCTGTACTCATCCTCGGATGAATCTGCCCTGCTTTGCTGGGCCCTGAGACCCCCGACCTGCAACAGGAGAGGGAACCTCTGGGCTAGAGCCCTGGGCCGTGCCTTCCTGCAGCCTTATGATTTTCCCTATTCCAATTCATTGTTTCTGTGTTGTTTTGTTTTCTGCTGTCACTGTCTATTGCATTTTCCATCCACATTAAAGAACCCACATTGCATGAAAAACGCCGCTTTTGTTTGGTTTGTATGAGTTTGCTCTTCTGATTTTCCATGTTGGCCAGGTATATGTTGATAATGAAGCTCAAGCCCCGTGGTTAAATATTAGATGGCACGTGGGTTTGTGAGCAGGGCTTGTGAGAGGTTCAACAGCTTGTGATGGACACCCTTGTGTTGTCGCACACAACAGGTGCAAACAAGCTATTGGCCCCAGTGGAAGGGACACTTAGTGAAGGAAAAAAGTACCAGTGAATTTATTTGTTACTTTGTGGTCCCTTTTTCAATCAGAATATATGTCTTCACATTTTTCCACGCTAGATAGTCTGAGAAGTTCAAAGCGCTTCTCAGACACTCATGACTATTTTATACTTTTATAGTGTGTTATTACTCTATTAAAAGCTTACCGCTCTTGTTAGGTGCTTCATTATTGAATAATAGTCACTTCAGAAGTACATGTTGAGACATTGCAATATATGCTTTAGTCAGAATGTGATTTTATAGCCTTCATATTTTCCATTTAAATGTGGCTCTGTACAAACAACCATGATAGACCCTACAATTAGTTATTTTGCTGTCTCATCCCAGAAATTTGGATTTCTTTATGCTCTTATCTTAAGATTTCCTGGAGTTGAAGAACCATATATGTCTGTGGCATTCCATGAATTTCTGACTCTTCCTTTTAACTAGGTCCCCTGGTAAATCAGCTAAATCCATAAACAGTCTGTAGAACTACCGAGATATTAGCCCTTATTTCAAGCTAACATTGTCTCTTGTGCACTTGTGCACTGTGCACTGAGAGACTTGTGCACTGAGGGACTTACTTGTGCACTGACTTACTACTTTCCAGTTTTTACCTAGTAACTTATTCATAACGTCCAGATTTTATTTGATTTAGCTAATGAAAAATTGAAATTATGAACAGATCCAGCTAAATTTATAGACCTTGATGTCAAGATACAGGTTGAATAGCAATTTGCGCTGTGCTTCTGCAGGGAACACGTCAGGCACCAAAGCCAGCGAGTGCTTTCCTATGAACAAAGCTCCTCAGAAGCCATGAGAAAGCTCCGTCCCCAAAGCTGCTGGAAGCGTAACCCACAGCTTTCCTTGTAAAGCTTTTCAGTGAGTTTTGCACTCGTATTTTGTACCGTAGCCCAACTGAGCTCCATTCCTCTTGTGAGATTCCAATCAAAATGCCTCTGTGTGTGTTCTTCAAAGGACAGCAATTACATTCACAACAAGGGTTCTACGGTTTAACAGGGCTTTCAAAGCACTTCACCGGCTGGGTTGTGCCTGGACTCTGTTACAGCATCGTACTATTAAGAGGTTACTGCTGCTGCCAGTTAGGTACTTCAGTCATGAATAATAGAGTCATTTCAGATTTGCATCAAGGGATCTCGCCCTAATAACAACTGTGTGATTGTGCAGCGTGGGAAATTCACCCCATTTCATTGTCATTCAAATGCAGCCTTGCAGTAACACTTGCAAATTCATCCTTCCCGGCACTTAATAAGGTGAATGGAAAGTCTGCAATTTTCTGCTCTGTAACAGATCAGGTCTCTAAATCCAGCAAGCATCCCAGACACTGCCAGCACAAAAGCACTTGAGAAAAAGGGATTTTCTCCCAACTTCTTGGCTTATTCCCCAGCTAAATTGGGTTTGCCTGCAGGCAGTCCGTGCATTTACGAATCACTAAGATGTGGTGCTGTTTTGTCCAATGTCTACACACGCACTGTGATGCTAAGGCAAATTTAAAGGAATATTTCCAAATCCTTCCTAGGAAATTCCAGAATGGGTGACTTCATTTTCTGCGATACTACTGGGTTATTACTCTGCAAAAGGTGTGCTCAGGTTCAGCTGACATTCATAAAAGCTACAGAGTGCAGTATGCCTCTGTAAAACACATCAAGCAGGGGCCAAAAATCTGTGTGCATCCAAGTCAGAAAAAGAAAAACAGGAAGGGACATGTAATGATGCTATAATATTTTTAATAAGAATAACGCTCACAATTACAATCTAAAATAGTACAGAAAGCAGAAGCAGAAAGAAGGCGTACGGAGACTAATTTATATCTGCAGAAAATCTCCCAGTTCCATTGGTGCCAGCTTTGCTGCTACAGCTGTAGCATTTGACTATCAATTTCCATTTTCAAACTTTTCTACTTGCTTTAAGTCCAATGAAACAAATCAGGTCAGATGATTTATGGTTTCTTTGGTATAGCTTCCAAAGCAGTTGACTCAGGAACATATCCATAGGAAGGCTAGTACAGGTAGGCTCTAGATTTCATTAATGTTAGCTGGGAAAGAGCTGTAAATGAGTTAAGAAGTTGTTTACCCATGTTAAGCCCAGCTTCCTTTACATCACCAAATCCATGTAGGGTTAAGAAGTCAGCAGGGAAAAAGGAAGAAAAAACATTTTGGAAGAACATTGGAGAAGTTTTACAGAAACACTGAGCTCCCCAAAATACTACGGCTTTCTGCCACAGTCCTGGACTCAGCACTCCTGCAAACCCTCTCCCCTAACAGCAGCCGTCAATTCAGTAATTAATTCCCGGTCCTGGCTTCCCATTAAATCCTTGTGGATTTAGCAGGGGTAGCAGGGGTAGCAGCTCCCGTAGCTGTATCTACGGCTGTAGCAGGAAGAGTAGGGGTAGCAGTAGCGGGAGCTGTAGGAGGGGTAGCAGTCCCGATAACCGCACAGGCTCCCGTAGCCCCGGTAGCTGCAAGGGCTCCCACAGTCGTAGGTCCGGTAGCTGTAGACGCTCCCGTAGTTGCAGGGAGAGTAGCAGGCATCATCGCACTGGTTCTGGTAGTAGTAAGTCATCTTGGTGGGATGGAGGGAGGTGAGTCTGAAACGCAACAGGAGAGAAAAAGCCTGTAAGACAGTGCTCCCAACAACAAGTAAATCTCAAATAAACGCTGCAAGGGAGGGCAGGAGAGCCAGCAAACCCAGGCACGCTGCCGGACACCCGCTGTGCTCATCTATTGTTCTATCCTCATTTTTAATGCTGGGTCTTCCCCCTCATCCTCCATCCTATCCAGCCTTTCTGAGCTTTCTGGCACAGCCCCATTGGCTGTGCCTGTGGATCATGATGGGAGATGGGGTTGTGAACCATGACGCCTGTGTCAAAAGGGAGCTGTCGGGAAATAAACAGGAAAATCCTTCGTAGCCGTACTGAGATAAAGACTTTAAGGGAAAAGAGGGATACACGCAGGACAGACACAGCTTCAGACCCAAAAATATTAATGAAAATCCAGTGAGGAAAGAATACCTTATATATAAATAACTATAATCAAATCACAATCTTAATTCCCAATGCGTTAATCTAGATTAGTAAATGGGGGGGGGGGGGGGAAGGGGAGGGAAATAGTAACAAATACATCTCTTCATTATTCACTAGGTTTTCTAAATCTGTTCCGACTTACCCACTTATGCAAGGAGGATAAGGCAGGAGAAGCGAATGCATTATTCTCAGCTCCGCAGGTTTTTATAGAGCACCCGGTCCCGCCCAGTGTGCGAAAGGCATGTCTCCAATTACCAAGCACATTTTGCTTCCCTCATGACTCCTTCTCATTGATATACCGGTTCTCCCCGGGGTTTCTGATTATTGGTCCGGCACTGTGACATTCAGGCTACACCCTCCAGGTCTCTTTCATCTCAAAACTATATAGGGCAATTAAGTCTTGGTATCATCGCGCTGAATTCCTTTCTTCAGTACAGCAACAAATCAACAGAATATGCAGAGACGTACAAATTACCAAACATGCCACTTTTGGAAGACCAGCCTTGCCATGCATGTTGGCCCACGTAATTTGTTGTACAATTTTTTTTTTAAATACTTGTGGAAGGGGTAGCGTCTCTGTTTCATGTATTTCATAACTTTAATGACACATGAAATGGCACGTTCTTGCCAATCCCTTCCAACATTTCCTGTGACCAGCAAAGGGGGAAAGACCATTTCTTTGATTTGATGCCGTCACGCAAGTAGGATATTGCTGTGCTGATTGATTCAGCTAGAAAATTGGCCTATAAGCATTAAAATGGCACGTGTATGACGTATTTTTAGAGGAAAAACTTCCAGAGACTCAATTCAGAAGCTATAAATTACAACCTTAATAAAGCATAGAAACAGGATAACCTGATATACGTTTTTAGAAACTGTGTTACATAACACTGGGGCGGTTTCCAGTAACGTAGTATTAATATTTAAATAATAAAACTCTTTGTACAGGTAAATCTTTAATAAGTATTAATGAAGGCTTTGATATTCAAAATTTAGAGAAAGGCCCAGAACATCTGACATGTCTGTTATTATCCTTCCTTTGGATGCGAGTAAACAGCAGTGTTTTGAGCTGAAGGTCACCAGGGAAGACCAGGATGTTGCTGCTTACCAGGTCACATTCACAGGGCTCCGCATTATTCACTGTCATTAACAACATTAAGTAAAACACCTCAACACCATTAAGAAGATGTCACGTTGAACCGTATTTAGCATTTGAGGGACTTCTTGGGAAAACTATGGTTATTACAGAGATACGTTCCTGGTTGTTTTATCTTGTTCCTTGTAATGAACCCCTGAGTGAATCATTTTCTGATCTAAGTGTAAACAATCACTAAGCAGATATTTTTGGATTCAATTAAATTTGCGTCTCTTGGGCTGGTTCTCCAGAAGACGGAGTTTGTAAGTTTATTTCATCTATGGTGCCGAGCCTGGAAATTCCAAATATCGTTATTTCTGATTGAAAGCCTTTAGATTTATTATTGATTGCTCCCTGCTTTACGGTTCTCATGAAGTCTTGTCACCAACTCCTTACCTATTCAAAAATATTTCCACTGTTCTTACACCAGAAAGGACCCCAGTTTCCTTCTATGCAGACTTAGGAGGTGGCTGTTGAAGTTTGGTAAAAGTAACTGATAGAGCATAGCAAGCAAGTAAATCGAATTTTCTACAGAATGACTTCCCTGTGGCAGGTCACAGTATACAATTAACACGTCCATGCATATTTGATTGCAGCAAGATACAGACCAGACTCATCCTCTAGTGCAAACCCCTTTCTTGTACTTCTGCTTTTGAGCTGGAAATAATACAAACAATATGATAAATACAAAAAAAATGCCAACATTCTGATGTAAAAATGGAATTTTGAAATAAAAAAACAAACAAGAAATGCTTTCTAAAGTTTATTATTCCTGCAAAAAAATTGAAATTCCTTTTTCTGCAAACCAATCCAGAGTCATTGCAGGCTTCACATACAAAAATTTGTCCATTCCTCCAAAATTGGGATTGTGAATGTCAATCAATTCTGTTCTCAATATCCTTCCTTCCCTTTCCTGTTATAACTCAGATTTCGCCACACTAATTCTACAAATATAATTGACCCAGGAAGTCTGAACATGAAAGAAAACTGCAATGCAATGTCATGCTTTTGGAAGCCAAGGACTGACTAATAATCACAAACCAAGAAAAACAATTACATCAACTGAAGGAATGACGTGCATAAGTGAATTTGTTTTGTGATGAATACAAGTTTAAAGCACAGTAGGCTTGGTCAGATAAATATATAAAAGGGAGAGAAATTCAGGGCTCTCTACTCGCATCTCCGGACTTACATTCTCACTGAACTTGGTAAGTCAAATTTACTACCATGTCTTTATTGCTATGCAGGTGCTGTGTTTTCGCTCTATTGCTGTACAGACAGCAGTTAAACTTTAAAAACAAAGGCTGTGATTTCACAGCCACGCAAGTACAATTCTTTTTCGTTAAAAATGGGATATTAAGATGCCGACACAAGCTTAGGAGAGAGTCTCATCTAGCCATGCACTATGAGAAATTACCTTATTTTATGATATACTGAAGCATTTCAGGCTGCTTTATTTTGAAGCCAACAATGCATTACAGTTTTTTGATTATTTTGAACAAAAGCAAGTATATATTCAACTGGCAATTAAGGCACAGACACGGGTCCAAACAAACAAGCTGCTTTTTTCAGCAGAGCACTGCTGACTTGCCCAAGGGGAGGATTTCTTCTGTGGTATCTGGTCTTGACAGCCAAAACTGGAAGAATTCGTTCCTGAACTAGTGCCTGTTCAATTATGGTTTTTAGAGAAACATCAGACACCGATACAGACAACCTAATCCTAGCAATATCCTCTCTAAAATATTATCTGAATCCAGAATGCCAATCCCAAGCAATAGCAACAAGAAAAGCAACGTAAAATATTTTTATGGAGAAAAAGAAAGGGAGGGGGGGGGAAATAGAAAAGAGTAAGCTGGGCAAGAAGGAGCCAGGGTATATAGCCTTGAATGGAGACGTTGGGTTGGTTTCTGTGTTCATCCTTCCCTCCTTTCCCTCATTCCTGTGCTTACACGGGGTGAGCTAGAAGCAGCGAGCTGCCGCTTGGTCTCTTGAGCAGACCTTATCTTCTTCTCTCCTGTTGCGTTTCAGACTCACCTCCCTCCATCCCACCAAGATGACTTACTACTACCAGAACCAGTGCGATGACGCCTGCTACTCTCCCTGCAACTACGGGAGCGTCTACAGCTACCGGACCTACGACTGTGGGAGCCCTTGCAGCTATCGGGGCTACGGGAGCCTGTGCGGTTATCGGGACTGCTACCCCTCCTACAGCTCCCGCTACTGCTACCCCTACTCTTCCTGCTACAGCCGTAGATACAGCTACGGGAGCTGCTACCCCTGCTACCCCTGCTAAACCCCTCCGTCTAATGACCAGATAGAAAACGACAGGCAAAATAGTGATTTATGGCTCCTGTATGAATTTTCCCTGTGCTAAGCTCCTGTGACAGCAACGGTGCTCAGGAATGGTCCTGAGTGCTTAGCGTCTCTTTTCAATGTCTGCAACTGTTTCAAATAACCTGCTTTTAAGCTCAACTCTTCCTTCATAGCCTTTGTTGGTGGATACGCTGTGTATTTTGATGTGTAGCTTTGCAACAGGAGATGCAGACCGGAGCAGACGCCTCATCGCGCCATATGCTGTGCTGACAGCTCTGCTCTTCACCAACCACCACCAAAAGCATCTGCTGTGAAATGTAGTTAACTCCTTGTTTAAAGAATGTATGAATCTCTGGATACTCCTCTTCTGTACTACTGCAAGCTGTAACTGCTGTGTACAGTACTTCTTACTCTCATTAAAAGATCTTGCATCGCAGTACTGCTTTCTGTTCTATTTTTATGTCTTTTGTCTTTTATATTTGACTTTACTAATTATTTACCTGACACATGGCAAAAAAAAAAGAAGGCGCTAGCTTTTCAGATATGCAATTTCAAGCATCCTGTGGAGCCTGAGGTGCCTGAGCGCATAATGAATGCTTCATTTTCTCTCTCCTCCAGGACAGTCCTGAAAACTCACACCTTGCTGTGTCTTAACTCTGCCCCTCTGCCACCAAACCCGCCAAAACACTGCTCATTTCCAAAATGCTAGCTTAGAAATGCGAAGATTTATGACAATTATATCAGTGCCTGCTGACTACATTCCAGCCCACGTTATGCTACTTTTGAGGATCCAAAATGCACTGAGACAAAAAATTCCAGACTCCCTAAGCTTTCCACAGCTCTCAAACAGATGCTTGACACAAGGACACACAGGAGCTCGCATTCACTTCTTCCTAACGCCTACCAAAGTTTAAACATTGCTATTTCTCCACCAGAGATTACTTTCTGCAGTTGACGTTCTATGCATGAGCCCTGAGTTTTGTCCTTCCGACTGCCACCCTGGCCGGGCTGGCTTTTGGGTACACATCCTGCAAGCATCTGCCAGGTCTTGTCATCAGGAAAAACTGTCTTAAAAGGAAGATGAGAAGCACACAGGTTCCAGATAAGGCGAGGCTTGGAGGGGAAGCTTCTTCTTCCCCATAATTAACAGAAGGGCACGTGACAGGGAGGGAGAAAAATTGCTTAAAGTAAAAGTGAGTGTCAGCTTAATGACAAAGGCATGAACCTACCGGGACAGTTCCCAGGCTGGAGCCATCTGGAGCCACGAGAAGATTGAGTTTTGGAAGTGATTTCCGAGAAGAAACTTTCCTCCTCCCAGTCTGCAGGAGCTTCAGCTCTCCAGCAAACACCGATCTGCATGTAGGAGGCAGAATTATGGCCTTTGGCGCTGACGTTCCCCTGGTGGGTACACCATGAGGGAAGGGATTGCTGTAGGGTTTCTTGCTTCATCCCATAAGTGCCAGGTGGGACCAAGTCCCGGCAGAAGTAAGGTTCAGGTGAATTTGCATCCACGTAAAAGCGGAGCATAGAAATGAAGGAGAACCTAGACACTTATTCAACAGGTTATTCGAGAGGTTGGCAGAGGAGACTGCGAAAGAGAAATATGAAGCAAACAAGCCCGTGAGTCCCTGAATGAGCTGCCAAAACCATCCATCAAACCCTGCTTTGAAAATTTACCATTCTGGTCTACAGGCACCCACTTGGCAACTCTGGAAAATTATTTCGGACAAATTTCCTACTAACAAAGGCTTTTCGTGTTCACTGTGCTGAATTGTTATATTAATTTCCTTTTGCTGAAAATGTTCTCATCTGATATAACAGTCGAAAAATGCAAATCAATGTTTCCCTCAACTGGTCATGAAGTGCAAATTCAGCGTCTGAAGGTATTCATTTTTTATTTAAAACTAGCTCTGGCTTATGCATAAATTTGTTTTAAAAGTTTAAGAGAAGTTATCAGTTGATGCAGTATATAATAGACTTTCCTGTTTCAGAGAAAAACAAAAAAAAATGGAAATGGTTTTTCTTTCAATTAGTATGGTCTATTTTTTCACTTGTTCAAAATGTTCAGCGTGAAATTTTGTAGATAATGCAAAAAAAAAAACCCAATAAAAATATTTAAACTTATATGAAATACCCTTCATTATTTAAAAAAAAAATGAAATTACTATGATTTTTTCAATAAATATTGTCAGTCATAGCATGTTGTCAGAAGAAACAGGGAAAAGTGGATCACATCTCAAGAAATGGTGGGGTTTTTCTCTATATACTCAAACACAAATAAATATACCCTATTTGTATGTATTTAGAACTAAATGTATCATTTCTATATAATCTTATTACTGATGTGATAGGAGATGAAGTAACTATGCACTTGATAAAGTAAACGTTAAAGATAAAATAGAAACATCCATCCTGAGAGAAAATATCAAGATTTTTCATTAACTTTTGCAGTTCTTCTTAAGGCACACTTTTAAAATATTTATATTAGTTCTGATAGAAACTCAGTACAGTTGGGGAAATACATCAAATGAAGGAACAACGTAGGACAAATCATTTGCCGAATGAAGATGACAAAAAGCAATTGAAATCTTATAGGGATTAACACGTTTAAACCTGCAATATTTTTATGAGTCAGGGCTCTTAACTAAATGTCTTAATATATTTTCTACTGTGAGTTTGACTCCATCTTTCTATAACTAACAAGATTTTTTATAAATTATATTTTGGGTTACTGAATGAATGCTGCTTTGTGTCTTTTTAGGGCTATTTAGGGAACTTCCCTGTATTATTTTTGTTCATAGGTACAGAAGTGAGTTCACACTTCCCAAGCTCAATTTCTGATTTTCAATATTCAGGACATCAAAATGTTCTATTAATTCTGAGCAGTTAGGTAACTTTGAAAAATGTCATGCACATATTTAATTTTCCAGGACAATTAATGGCCATTTCAGTGCTCCTCAGCTGTTTGTGAGGAATCTGCCTCAGTATCCATGCAACAGGTTGCTTGGTCACTCAGAAATTACGATCTTCTGACCTGCACAAACAGCAACAAAATTAAATTTTTTTTGCACACGTCACAACTTCAATTAATATAATTGGTTTCTTCAATGTCAAGGATCATTAGTCTATTCTCGTCTCCACGTGACAACGCAAAGGTTACCGGCTTCTTTCGTATTAAAACTTTTGGGGTCATGCTCAGTTTTCATTATGAAATTGAGATATCAGAACAGGCAAGAGAATGACAGATACTCAGACTAGAGATGACTGAGAATCAAAATTCATATATTTGGGATATTTTTAACATATTAAAATTTTATGTAGCCTGAATTATGTCAGCATTTCCTAAAATTAACAAAAAAAGTTCTGTATGCCCACATATACCTAATATATATTTAAAAATAAAACCTAGTTCACCCGCGCTTCCTCACAGAATAAAAATTACTACTTCTAGAGTAGCAGGTGAGCCAAAAATATTTTGTGCTGCTTTTCTTTGCCTCCTACTTATGCCTGCAAAACTGAGTTTTGTATTTGAGAAAAAATAGATATTTTCTCCTCTTCTTCTGCAATACTTTTATTTTATACCCTTAATACTTCCTTGCGGTCTGGTTCACTAATGAAAACCAGGAAATTTATAGAAGTCCAGCATTTATTTGGGTACCTATTACATACGTATACGTATACAGAAAGGAGGGAGGAAAAATTAACCACATAGTCTATACCTCGCCAGCACACTGGCTTATACCATAAAAAAATTCCTTCAGAATGTCACCAAAGCAAAGGCAAATTAAGTTCTGAAACACTGATGTTAGCAGAATATTTAGAAGTTCAAATGATAACTATTATCTTACAGCAAATCTTGTATCAATAAGGTTTTGAACCTCATCAAACACCGGCTTCCCAAAGGAAGCAAAGCACAACATAGAAAGCCAAGATCCATCTTTTTTTTTTTTTTCCTCAACAAACACCTCCTTGTATGACCTTCACTCAGTGAGCCACGCCTCATTTGCATATTAAATGAGGATAATAACAGACATTCTAGGAGTGCTGAGCCTCATCAGAATTTATGGTATCAATGCTCTTCCAAAACAGTCATTAAAGACTTACTTTAGCAATGTTTGTATTATTTAAATATTAATGGTTTGTTACTGAAAGGTGCCTCGATGTTGTATAATAAACAACAGAACGGGGAAGGGAACCCCTGGGCTAAGCAATGTCTCTCTTTATGAAAACTAAGGCATTACCGTCATCGTCCCCACACGGTGCAGACTGGCAGAGCTACGGCCGTATCTCACCGGATAACACCACCAGGAAACATCAGAGCAGTGATTTCTCCTTTCCTGGCTTAGAACAATCCCTTCTGCAGCGGGCAACTTAGAGCGCTTCCCCAGCCTTTTTATTCTGCTAAAGCCCATGGCAAAGTAAGGGACTTCGCAGGGCACCTCACTGCTCGCAGGGTCTCCAGCTATGCTCCCCAGCAAATGCTTCCCACCAGTGAGGAACGCGTGGTCTCCACCCTACTGGCTTCCACAGCCTTCCTAAAAGCCTGCTCTCTCCCTTTTCTCGCTGTGGCAGGGACCAGAGGAAACCCAGAGTTGTTCTGCACTAACCAGGTCCTGCAGCGATACATGCCCCGGTATTATAAACGCATATATGAATCTCGTATAGATATGTCTCTCATATAAATATATCACGTGTGTGTATGATATCATGAGACATTGATTCAAGCAAGGTTTTCTAATGATTTCATCCAGAAAAAAAGAAAGGAAAAAGAAAAAAAACAGACCATAAGTCTTAAGACACGTTGCTCAGATGCTCATTTAATTGATCCTGTGCCTTGGCCTGAACGTCTCATAGTGTGTGTGCCAAATTATAGACAGTAGAAGAACCTAGAGGAATCAATGGAATGCCTGTCATTAATTGCGACGGAAATGAATCAAAATGGTTGGTAAAAGCCCTAAGCACATAGTATAATTCCTCTTTCCTCCTCAGGTATTTCACGTCACCCCACAACGTGCAGTATCCACCTCCCTTGTAGGGCCATAACATAAAGAAAGAGACTGTGGACTCCCCAGCTAGGCAGGCAGCGTAGCTGGAACTGTTCTGTGCATCCTCCAGTTTCATTCCCAGTTGTCCTTTGGGTGAATTCGCAGAAACCCATTTGTCCTAGAAAGTTTTAAGATGGAAGAATCTCACAGGGTGTAATCACAATGCGCTACCAGAGGAATTTGAAAATTGACCTAAATGTGGAGGAAAACAATTATAGCAATTGGACTGGTGATGTACTTCCGAAATTTGTTTTGTGACTAACAGGCAATGGAAGCACATGAGAACTGCGCTGACTTCCACAGGTCTACGAAACCGTATAAAAGCGCACACAACCCCACAATCCTCACACCGCTCCTCTTGGTTTACTCTCCTCAGTGAACTTGGTAAGTTCAGATCCCGTTCTCACAGAGGCTCCTTTAACTTGGGAATAAGTCCTTTACTAGCATTCTCTGATTTGTAGCAATGGTAGAAGTATTTTATCCTGTATGCTTTTAATGTGTATAGTAAAAAAAGAGGGGACATTGGTGAATGAATGCTCAGATATCATTGGTAAGATGTGAAGCCTAGTGAGAAGTTTTGTCTTCACTTAAGAGAAAGCAATAGCTCTACTTCTTCGGCTTTTTAAATGGAACAGAAATTTTCTTTTTTTACTTGGTCATACCTAACACTGAAATTTTGCTTCACGGGCAGAATTTTATGTTACACAAAGTGGAAATGGCTTTTTAGCGGAAAGATGTTGCAATAACGAGTATGGACAGGTCACATGAATTGCTTTAGTCTCTGATGTCACTGGAGCAGCTCTGATCTGCAGCAATAGAGGATTTAAACCTCAGCTCTTCACTGCGCAGCAGAGTATTTTCAGTATCCTTGCTAGAACTGGCACTAACAATGCATGTGAACCGATGTTACACAGGAAAAGGAATGGTTTGTTGAAACCAGAGAAGGAGGCTGACTTTAATGAACTTGTCATGCTGCGTATGAATGCTTCCGAGAACTTTTGAGAACGTGGTGTGGGATTCAGGTCAGACATTAGGAGACCTACAGGTGCATATCCTGAGCCATAGACGAGCTGTCAGGATCGACCTCAGCTGCCTGTGCTGGGAGCTCAGACTCCAAACACAAACACATCCGTCTGGATGTGTATCTGCAAGCTGAACCTCCGTATCCAAAGTCCAAAAATACAAGGTGTTATGAGGGCGGTGAGCCCCTGGCCCAGGTTGCCAGCGAAGCTGTGGCTGCCCCATCCCTGGAGGTGTTCAAGGCCGGGTTGGACGGGGCTGGGAGCACCCTGGGCTGGTGGGAGGTGTCCCTGCCCAGGGCAGGGGGGTGGAACAAGGTGGTCCTTAAGGCCCTTTCCAACCCAAACGATTCTATGTTCACTTTTAAGAGGAGAAGCTAAAGAATAGAAACTGTGTCTCATGGTTGAATCTAACAGAGAGGGGCTGGATAAAAGAGAAGCCAAAACTACATCCAAAGACTGGGTGATTTGCTCAATATTTCTTTCCAAACCCACTGTCCTCATGCCGCCAAACCACCTCTATTGCTGCTCCCTGCAAGCCGAGCCTACCCCTTTACCTGCTGCTTTCTTTCAGGTTTGCCTTGCCTCCCTCCACCACACCAAGATGTCTTGCTGCTACAGCTGCCCATGCTACAGCGTGTGCTACTCACCATGCTACAGGACCGTCTGCTGCTCCCGGAGCTACCGCTACTGCAACCCCTGCAACTACCGGAACCTGTGCAGCTACAGGCGCAGGTATAGCTGTGGAGACTGCTGCAGCTACGGGACCTCCTGCACGACCCGCTACTACTACCCTTCCTGCTGCAATTACAGCTACAGGTGCTGCTACCCTTCCTGCTGCTACTCTTGCTGCTAAACCCGGTGGCGATAGCCCTGCAACAAGAATCCAGCCCGACCCGGCAAGCAAAGACAAATGGCTAATCTCAGCGGTGATGTCTAGAGAAGTGCTGAGCCCCTCTGACGGCAACTGAAGTTCCTGAGAACGGGGAGCTTGGGTGCTCTCTCCAATTTCTTGGCATTTGTATTTTTGTTGTTCTTTCTGCCTGCTTCTTCCTGCTTCTTCCTGCCTTTCTCAACTATGAGTTCTTTCTTGATATCCTCCTGCATTTAAACGCCTTTACACCCCTTCAGCAACAACAACAACGACCTGCAGTTCATTTGAAGCTTCTTACAGTTGCTGCAGTGCTGTTAAAGGACTTCTGCAAAATTAGCTTTTGTGGCATCTGCATTGTCAATAACTACTTCCAGTAAGGTACTGCAGTACTGCATAATGGAGAAGTATTACGGCTGTCTCTCCTTTGATCTGGATTTACAAGGACCTAAAGGATGAACAACACAGCTTCAACAAGAAGGAATGTTCCGTATAGCATAGTGCAGTGACTCATCTTCTGTAGCTCTTCCCAGTATCCCAAAACTATAATCTTTCTGTATCTGTGCCGACTCCTTTTCTTACTGCATTAAAATTTTTCTGCGTGAAAAGAAAAAAAAATTGGAGTTCCAGTTGTCTTCTTTCCTCTGTCCCTATTTTACATCAATTTGCTGAGAGAGGTGGCATCCTCAAGTGACATTGTGTCCCCAGTGGTGGCAGAGTGCTTCATACCCCTCCGCATTCAGAGCAGCTGGTCCCAGTAAATATTTTCTTTTCCTCCCTTCTACACCTCAGAAATTGGGGAAATGCCAAAATTCCACATTTCCTTAATTGAAACTACTACCAGATTTAAGGTTAATATATTTCAGCATAATATGGCTGTAATAGTCTTTATAATAATGTTTTAAATTAGAGAAGAATTAGTCCCAGACCTCTATAGAGGGCATATAAAAGTGTTCAAGTGAGCAGAATACTGTCCTATTCCTGGAAACCATGCAAATGTTCTTGTTCCAGAGTTACAATTTCCTAACACATTCCAATTTAACAGACAAATTTCATTATCAGCCAGTGGAACATAAGGAAAAATAAAAAACGATATGAAAAGCAATGGGGAAAGTGTCAAGGAGGAAGTGGGGGCTTTTCCTGACTTAATGTTGGCCTTGAAAATGCCAAATGTTGCCTTGATCTTCCACATGGACACTGGGTAGAACAAAATCCATTTCTGCAGGTGCAGTTTCAATAATTCACTAAAGCCGGGGACTAAAAACTAGAAGACAGAATGAAAAGTGGAAGAAAAGAGAGGCAAATAGTCCTTATAAAAAAAAAAAAAAAAAAAAAAAAAAAACCAAAAAAAAAAAACACAAAAGAAAACCCAAACCCACAAGTAGAACAGTACTTAATCTTCCCAGGGCATTTTGGTAGCTCTTGTCTGCCAGCTGCGCCTGGCCAGGGAAGCAGTGAGAAAGTACCATCTTCCTCCTCATGCAGTCACAGCCTCTTGGTTGTGGCAACAAGAGGTTCTACAGCCTCTGCCCACAGCATTCAGCAGGGGGGGAAAATAAAAAAGACAGTAAAAATCAGTTGTGACTCTGCTTCCTTCCAAAGTGTGGCCTCTGAGCACACTTCCCTGAACTGAGGACAAAAACGCCCCGCTTCTGTGCCTCAGGCCACTGGGTATCCATTCCTTCTACCAAATTATTTACACTCCAAAGGGCAAACTCCTCCCACTTCTCCATCAGGGAACCCCTAATCTTTCAACCCTGATCTTTCCAGGTCCCTTCCAACCTGGGCTGTTCTATGATTCCGTGATAATACATAACGCACAAACTTCTTTTAAAATTAAAAACCTGCTGAGTCTGCACATTTGCAGTTGCCTGTGACCTCTTCAATATCAAATCACATCCAGCAATGGATCATGTCCTAATCACATCAGATCACATTAGCTCACCAGCAACACTGGATTATTCTAAATGAACCATTTATTTGGAATACACCAAGTGAAAGCCCCGAGTTGTAGAAACATGCATAACCAGAGACAGAGCTGAAGCTTCTTGCAGCTACAAAAGTCCACGTTTCTCAGCTTGAGGAGGGCAAGTCTCTACAAGCAAACTCTTGAGTACACAAAGTTAATAACTTTGTCACCCGATCCAAGTGATGTTATTGATGTCAAGATATTTAAGGAATGTTAGTGAAAAACAAAACCAGAAATACAGTATTGATGCAGCATATTTTTTAATGAGTGAAAGGCAGATATACTTTTAAAGGCACACAGAACTGAAAGACTCCATTCCCAAAGACATTACACCCTACCTATACCATTCCAAGTTAATGTTTTGTACATCATTGCCACAAACATAAAAGCCAGTTTACAAAGAACCGCAGTATCAAGAAGAAGCAAGCTGTTGATCAAGAGGAGAGTTTGGGGTGGCAAGAGAGCAAGCCCAGAGCAGAATAAAGATATATATCATCACAAGCGCGTCAACGGCAGCGCAGAGCACTCAAAGCCTCCGTGGGAGGGGGCTGCTGTCACATCAGGCTCTGCACATCAGGGACCACTGCTGCCGAGGTTCGCCGTCAATCCGCGCTTGCCAGGCCTGGGTTGATCTTCATTTCAGGGATGTTCCCGATGGGTTTAGCAGGAGTAGCAGCTCCCGTAGCCGAACCTTTGGCCATATCGTGAACCGAAGGGGTAGCCGTAGCGGCCGGAGTAAAGGCCTGGGTAGCCATAGCAGTCCCCAGAGCCATAGAAGCCCCTATAGCCGCCATACAGACCCCCATAGCCGTAGCAGTCCCCAGAGCCATAAATGCCCCGGTAACCGTACAGACCACCATAGCCGTACCGGTCCCCAAAGCCGTAGAGGCCCCGGTAGCCATAGAGGCCCCCGTAGCCGCGGTAGCCGCAGGGGCTCCCGCAGTCGTAGCCCCGGTAACCGTACAGGCTCCCGTAATTGCAGGGAGAATAGCAGTCATCCTCGCACTGGCCTTGGAGGAAAGTCATCTTTCTGCGATGGAGGCAAACCTGAAACGCAGCAGCAGGGAGGAAAGCAAAAGTAATAAATACTTGCAGTGGCAGTAACAGACTCAGAGCCCACAGACTTCTTCCCTGGCCCCATGAAGGACAGAAACAACATTATGACCCTGCTCCTCAGCTCCTTATTACAACCCATTTCTATCATTTTTCTCATTAACCCACTGTTTTTAAACCATTTTGTTTCTTTTCTTGTTTACTGAGGTTGGTGAAAGCACTGACTCTGGAATATACCTGCTAAAGATCAAAACCTCCTTGCCGGTGTTTCAGGATCTTTCTTAGAGAATATTGTTAGGCGTTAACAATTCTAAATTTCTTTTAGGATATCAGCTTTGCATAGAGCTCTACATTCCCCAAACCTTTCAGAAAGTCTTCAAGAAAGCTTAAAGTGTCTGATGTTTGCCCTGATAACACACTTCAGCTTTTGGGCCCATTGCTCCAAGTCCCATTTCAGTAATTTACGCCAATTTTGGCATCTGGAAGTGCTGACAGCACATGTAGGAAACTACAGAGCGTTAGCACACGTGAGAATGTCTGCTGTCTTGCCAAACAGACCTTCAGGACATCCCTTAAAATAAAACAGAAGATTTATGGAAGAATCCACTGAGGGCCACGGTGGGGAAACCCTCCTCTACCTCTGCTGGAGGCAGCTCTGCAGACCTACTAGCCAGTGGTCCTTATCAGGGAGCCAAGTAGCCCAGGGACCAACAGGACCGGGAAAGTTTCAGCCCCAGCTTTAAAACCTCAACCTGCCAGGTTCCCGCGACGCAGTAGGCACAGATCCGAGGCACAGAGAAAGAAATCTTAAATTTCAGAGAAGCCACGATCCCAACAGAGATTATTAAACCAAAAATTTCTAATCCTTATGAAGAGACTAAATGGAGAAAAGGCTTACCGAGTTCACCGGGAGGAGGAAGGCAAGAGAGCTGATGAGGAGCTGAGAGCTCTGAGCCCTTTTTATACTGTTTCTTTGCCCGCCTGGCTTATCTAAGACGCCCTGTGTATTCAAAAGGTTTGTAGCCTTATTGGTTGGAAAACAAATTTGCCTGTACACGTCATATCTTCAATTAATATAATTTTCTTCATTGTTTGGGATTATTAGTGTGTTCCCAGCCTCCCATATGTCACATATATTACAGGTTTCTTTCATCTTAAAATTTTCTGGGCCAACTGCATTCCTGATACCATTTTATTGTCTTCACTGTCAAAACTGAAGTTTATTTTTATATTTTATAAAAGCATTTATAAGTTCCCAAAGCCACTGGAGGAAGAGAAATTTTCCGTAAAAGAGAAAAACCTTCCCACATGTTCGAAAATATCTGTTCACCAGAAAATCTGATGTACCATGACACAGGCTTCCCGTTTAAAGAAAATGTAAACATATATTTAGGTATTTTATATAAAACAACATAGCAACTTCAGGAAACAGGACCGGCACAAACTACAAATAAATCTTAATTGCATTCCTCCAAAGTGTTCACGGTGAATAAAAGTCATGCTGCTGCATGAGCAGAAAGAATGTTTTCAACAGAAATATGACTACGGCGTTGTTTGCAGTTTAGTTCACTAGAGGGCTTGACCGCGAGTTCAGCAGAACAAAGTGGAGAATGCAAGTATGAACTTGGTCTGGAAAGTAATAAATGATAAAGAATTCTGTGAGATGTACTAAACACTGTTTTCCAAGGAATCACGTTAATATTTGCTTTGCAAAGAATCAACCACATGTATCAAACACGGTACAATAGTGAGGAATGCTGGAGTTTACTGCAAAACTCCTTGTATGACCTTCACCTAATTTCTGGCATTAATTTGAATATAAAATAAGGGTAATAATGAGCAAGCAGGATGTTGAGGCTTCCTCAGAATTTTGAATACCAAAGCACTTCATAAACACTCATTAATGTTTTCAATTTGCAAAGTGTTGCAGTATTTAAATATTAATAGTTTGTCACCGAAAGACACCCCCAGATTTAATAATATGGTCACTTACAAGACACTTCAAGGTCTCTTGTTTCTAAGTCCTAATAAGGTAATGCATTATGTTTTATGAAAGTCAAAAACTATTAAAAAAAAACTCTTCTAAAATAGGAAGAAATATTTGGGAACATTCATAAGGCAGCTGCGAAATTTCTTCCAAATCAGTGTTTTAGAACCAAACACACAAAAAAAAATCAAACAAAGGTGCTGGCAAGAAATTGCCACCAATATCACTGGGCAGTACATACAGGTCATAACAATGCGGAATAAAAGCGCTACAACATTTCGGCACACCAAAGAGAAGCCTACTCCTTTACTCCCCTGCACATTGCACCATAGATGCAAAAGCCAAGCGAATGGAGTACCTACAAGCAGATTGCGCAACCAGTAATGGTCTAAACATCTTCCAAAATTATTCCTATCCATGCAACTACAAAGAATTCCATGCAATTTTACTAGAAATGTGCTGAGCCCGTTTCTTCTGGTTTTAAGATGAAAGAAATTCTAAATGTATTACATGTGTGTCATAACATCAAACTCTGAAAATATGAAAATCACTGACTCCAATTACATCAATTGAAGGAATAATGCATGCAACAAGATATGTTGTATAACTAACACCTAAGTTTAGGAGGTATATATACGGGCCCGCAACTCCGAAATTCTATCCACTTCTCTCGAGCTACTCCCCTCGGTGAACCAGGTAAGTCAATACCGACTCTACTTTCCGATATACGTATATCCACGTGTATTTATGTCTACATGTTATTCTGTATAAATATTTGTGTGTTTGCACGTGGAGATATATATATATAACAAAGGTGCTGGTGTGTACATATATGTGACATACGTAACCTGTGTCTATGTGTACATACAAATGTTCTGTAAACAATTTTTTGCCATTTTGGAGGTAATCGCAAGCATAAAATTCTCTGCAACATCAAGGAATTGCTTAGCTGGAACTTTTTTGCCTTCCTGTGCTTATTTAAATGTAGGCTTTAAAGCACAGAAAATTTAAAGTGTATTACCACAATTTTGAAGTCATAAGTAATTTCCAGTTCCAGATTATTTCCATTGGGTGTTGGGAATTCAAATCCCTAGATAAAAGCTTTATGAAACACTTATTACTTTAAGTTGACATGCTGGAAGAGAATTCCTCCATTTCATTACATTCTTTACGTTTATCCCACCTTGAGTGGCACGCAACACTAAGGGAGGTAAGGGGGTCCATGTGATAGGCTGTTGGACTCACCTGAGTAAGCATCAGTATCTGAACCAGCATATTTATTGTTAATTTATTCAAATTTCTCCAACTTCTGGGAAAGTTCAGTTCTCAGTTGGTAAAAACCATATTGTCTATGTATAGTCAGCCATTTTCAAAAGTTGAGGAAAAAAAATAGAAAAATTGTTTGGGATTCATGAGATTAGAAAAATAAATGAGGTAGTTAAGAGGATGAACAAGACCTGCAGGAGGGAGCGAGTTGCATTTCCTCAGCTCTGTCCGAGCTTTGAGCGTTTCCTCCTCCTGTCCACAGCCCATAAACTCACCTCGCTTCTGGATGTGTGTTTCAGGTTTACCTGCATCAACGAACCATGACTTTCTACAGGGACCTCTACGATGACGGGTTCTACTCACAGTTTGGCCATGAAGACCTCTATGGTTTTGGGGGCCTGAATGGCTACCGATTCGGGAGCCCGTATGGCTACTACCGGGACCAGTACCGATACGGGAGCCCATACGGCTACAGAAGCTTTGGTAGCCTGTATGGGAACAGAGGCTTGATCAGTTATGGGGGCTATTATGGGAATGGGGATTTGTATGGATTTGGGTACGGCTACCCCTTCTTCTCTCGTTTCGGAAACAGATACAGCTATTGAAACTGCTATCTATGCTGAACCAGCAGAAATAGCAACCAAGAAATGAAACGCTGGACACAGATTCATGGCTAAGGTTATGGTGCTGAGAAACGCCGAGCACCCACGCCTCTGGCTGAGTTCGGTGGGACATGTGGGTGCCAGGCTGCGTAAGACTACCCCATACGTAACCCTCTCTAATATCTCCTGTTTCTTCAACTATTACTCTAAAGGGCAGCTTGAATTACGGCAAGTACTGAGGCATCTTTACAGCATGTTCATGGAGTAAAGCAAGACTTTCAGGTGTGAGTAAAGTGCCTTTTAAGTTAATTCACAGCCACTTTGTATTGCCATAGTAATATGAGTTTCTGCAACCACCATGAACAAGTCCACTTTGCTCAACTATAAACTTCACCAAAGATGACATCTAGCAGAGAAGCTCCTGCTATATATATCCATGCTGTGCCTCATCCACCAACGAACATGATTTACAAACAGCTCTGCAAGCAAGAAACATGTCTGGACTGTCAAACTCCACCGTTTCCACAAGAAGAATGCATCATCCAGCATCAGACATACTCTGCTTGCTGAAGACCCTTCTGTAACACTGCAAACTTATTCTTTCTGTTACTCACTGTTTCTCATTTTCATTAAACTTACTCTGCTTAATAGTATCAGATGTCCAGCCTTCTCCTTTTGTCTGTGCGCGTATGCCAGCGTAAAGGGACCAGCAGCACTGCCGCTCTCACCAGCCATACAATTAGAGGGAGGTCTAGACTCCAGATGTTAGAGAGTATCACCACATCTCCACTTGAAATGCTCCAGCCCCAACTCATTTCCCAGAGCAGGAAGAAGTTCTTACTTCTTAAGTAACCCGTGACCCTGGGTTTACACAAACACTTCTCCAGGAAAGGACATCACCTGACTGTCTGTATTACCAAACACACACTCCTGGAGCAAGCTGGGGTTTGTGCTTGAAAAATAACTTTCCAAACCAAGAGACTGAGTGAAAGTCTCATGCTCTGCCAAGGAAAGATAGCAATAACACTCAAGGTTAAAGACACCTAAGAGAAAACACCACAGGCAACCAAGCCATGACCATCTGCTGGAGAGATCATCTCCTTTGCAAACTGAACAGCCAGGTTATTCAGGGAGTTCCTGTCAGCCTCTACCATGTCACCTTAGGAGATTGAGTAGTCTTGATTTAGATTTATAATATTAAAGATTGTAATCTGGCACAGAACAAGGTGGTTCAACAAGCATCGCCTAGACAAAACTGCATGGATCCCATGCGAGCCCAGTTATACGTCAAAGACATCACCAGGAGTCAAAAATCTTATTGCAGAAGTGACTGTGAGGGGGGCACCTCTGGGCTGATTTTTCAAGAGATACCCTGCATGGCTACCCCTTCTCTTCTCATGGTGGCCACCTACAGAAGCATTTCTGCATTCCTCAGCTGACAGAGCAAAGTGGAGGAAAGGGTCAAAAAAATAGCCAGCAGAGCAGGTTAGAGAAGCACTTTCATAGAATCATAGAATGGTTTGGGTTGGAAGGGACCTTAAAGATCATCTCGTTCCACCCCCTGCCCTGGGCAGGGACACCTCCCACCAGCCCAGGTTGCTCCAAGACCTGTCCAGCCTGGCTTTGAACACCTCCAGGGATGGGGCAGCCACAGCTTCTCGGGGCAACCTGGGCCAGGGGCTCACCACCCTCAAAGTGAAAAATTTCTTCCTAATACATAATGTAAATCTCCCCTCTTCCAGTTTTTGAAGCCATTACCCCTCATCCTATCACTACATGCCCTCGCAAAAAAGTCCCTCTCCAGGTTTCTTGTAGGCCCCCTTCAGATACCGGAAGGCTGCTATAAGGTGTCCCCGGAGCCTTCTCTTCTCCAGGCTGAACACCCCCAACTCTCTCAGCCTGTCATAGGCTGAAAAACAGGGATGGTTAGCGGAATAGTCCCTGAGCTATAAATGCTATTCTTTCAGTCCAAAGTCCGTGTCTTCACATCCATGTCACTGCTTTCACTTCACTTAAACCATTTGACCTTGAACTGGACCGTAACAGAGGATGAGCCCCACAGATCCATTTCCTTGTCTGGGAAGGAGCAGCCACAGCCAAGAGATGGGCCCGGTCTGCTGCCTCTCTGCTCAGAGCTCACCTCTTTGTGTCCTAGTTCAAGCAAGACAGAGCCAGATCAGGACAGCCCGGGAACAGGGTAAGGACAGCAACCTCCACCCTCGCCTCCTTGCAGGGCACGTCGGCAGTAAATCAGTACAACCCTTTGAAACTGGCAAAGCTATTAAGACATCTTTTGTAATCCTGCTGCTGGCTGCTGTCAGCAGCAAAAAGGGCTGGGTTCCCCAGGGAAAACAATAAGAAATGGAAGAGTCTCCCCTGCAATAAATTCAGCTTATCTCCCTTGGATGCCCTCTGGCACACAAGGCTTTTCCGCACTTGCACGTACCCTGCAGAAGGGCTCACGCAGAGACGCACAGGAAGAGAGACAGAATAAAACACAGAAAGCCAAAGCTTTGGGTGAAATTCTCAGCCTTCCCAGCGTCCTTTGGCCCCAGCTTAACATCAGGTCCCTGTCTACGTTTACCAACACAGCAGTATTTAGGTTTCTTCCTGTCACCACATCCCACTCAGGTCATTACCAGAGGCACTATCGCTTCCCACAGTGGGTGTAATCACCACCCCATGCCTGGGGAACATCCCCCCCCAGGCTGTAATTGCCCGCCAACCCCAGTCTTCCCAGACTTGTCACCTCCCTCCACCACTCCACCTCAGAGCCGCCTGGCCACCACCTCCCTTTCCTTTCCGCTCTGAAGATGCCACTGCTCGAGCTGCAACTCCAGCTCTGTGCACAGCACCCGGGGTGCCCTGATGCCCCTCACTGCTGACCCCCAGCTAAGCAGCCTCAACCCTCCCTTGCTCCCCCGACTCCGGGCATCCCGGGATCTCCTGCCCCGCTGCAGGTCAACCTCACACAAACACTGGAGCCCAACCACCACACAGGGAGGGAAACCAATTTCCCATCCCAAGTGCGCCTACCACAGGGCTTTCAGCCTTTAGTTACCAAACAGGGACTGGACCATTTTATTACCTATTCAAGAAGTCCCAAACCGTTGGAGAATTGGGCTCCAGATCATTCTCTGGCCTCCCGAGCATCAGTCAATAGCACCGATGCTCATTTCCCATAGATCCACCCTAACATCTCAGGAAGCGCTGAGTTTCTCCTACACCCATACACTGGTGTGTGAAAAGCATTTTCCCTGTTTCATAGGGTTTTACGCCCTAAGGCTTAAGAAAAGTTGGATGATTAGAGGAACTTTGTGCCTGCCTATGAGATATTATCATAATAGATGACAGATGGCTAATTTAGCTAACAGAAAACTGACTCCTGTAATTTCATTTAAACTCCTGAATGCCAGTCTGAAGCAGGATGTATTTACTGCATACATGTGGGAAATTACCAATTTAAATGCACCTTGTGAGCAACCCACACATGAGGCATGCTGCAGGACATGCCTCCAGCACAAAGATTCACTGCAAGAGTGAGAATCATTTCTAAAGAGTAAACTTATCCCAAACGAGAACTCGGGCCCCTGACTATTGCACAAACTGGACTAGAACATTTTTCGAAATATTCCTTAAAGAGCGCAATATTACAACAAAACCTTTTAAGAGAAGGGAAAGTGGACTGTGGTATAGGAAAAAAAAAAATGGCCTTACTGGAAGCAACAAGAGAAACAAGCAGCATTTCAAAATTCACCATGTTCAGATGAATATTCTTATCCCATAATGCAATAACCCTAAGAGACATTAACAAATGCTTCTACTATCTTAAAAAGACATTGGTAGCTCCTTAGTAAGATACTTGATATCTTTAGTCCTCTGAAAACCTCGGAGCATTTCACATGAGTAGCTTTTATATCAAAATGAATCAAAGGTGTGTTATAAATAGTTCCACAGAAATCCACCGGCAAAATTTCCTCTTTGTACCACAAAACACCAAGTGTCAGTAACTGCAAGTCTCAACTTATTATATGGAAAGTGCAGCTTGAGAGGCCTCAATAATAAACCTTGGTTTCTTTCCAAATACCCCATTAGCATAACAATAAAGATTCCTTCATCTGGCTTTTGAGGTTTGGGGGATTTCTCTTTTGTAGGGAAGGATTTATGTGGTTGGTGAGAATTTGGCTTAATCACCTTGTCTAAGGCTTGCCAACAGTAAATTACATGCTATTACAATGCCTGGTCAACTGTTTTCCTTACACATAAGGATAATAATTCTCCAAAGAGTGGCTGCTATGAAATAATCCAGCATTCTCATGTCAGCTTGCGATACTGAATTATGCTGTTCCTGTAACATAGTAGTAATACACTACATAACATTTCAAACACATACAGCAGCATGGAAAGCTTGTGAAACATTTATTGTCAATGTATTCCTGAAGAAATTCAAAATTCCATGAATGAACAATCACCATCCACTTTCACAGGCATAGGTCACACTGTTGTAAAACATTGAGCCGAGCATTAAAGCCAGAAATTTAATTTTTACACTCAAAAAAAAAAAAAAAAGCTGCTCTTGCGTAACACTTGGCTTCAGATTCTTCTTAGCAATACAGACTCTCCATGCACCTCCACTCTGATGCATTGTGTCACTGCCCAGGTGAGGAGGTAGAGCCTGACGACACCAGGTGACACACACCATGCCAGAAAAGCCAATTTTGAGGAAAACACTCTGCAGAGCTAAGCAAGACCAGGAACAATGAAAGCAAAGATGCGGGCAGCAGTTTCATGAAGGGACAGCTATGGCATAGAGGTTGCCATGGAAAGGAGATGCGCGCACAACCCACTGCCACACCTTACGAGAAGATAATTGTCCTGAAGCAGAGCGATAGGATCAGCTTGGTGCAGCAGGACAAAGGCACCTGAATTCAGAGGAGCAGAGGGGAACACAGACATGCACACACGCATAGAGGCCAATAACATGTTGCAATGTCATGTTTAATGAGAAAGAAGCAGATCATACAGAGGCAGGATTATCTAGTACAGATTACAAATTGCCCACAACCTGTGGTTTGATGCAAGATGATTCATGTAATAACTGATGTTGCTTCCCCTGTTGCAGCTCTGGGTTGATGCTCAGCCCCGACCACAGCAAGATGCATACAGCACAGGCTGGTTGACTCCACAATCCTTTTTTATACATCAATAGCCACAGGAAGAGCCTACAAAGGGATCTAAAATGGATATCACACCGGATCCCTTTACATTGCCACAGTGATCCCCGCAAGCCCCCAAGGAATTCACAATAGAGTCCATAGCATGGAGATTGGAGCACTTAGAAAGATATGAAGACATTAGAAAAAGAAAATCAGGAAGGGTAATCTGAGAAGGATGTAAAGAGATTTTTCAGAAGATCTGAGCATCTACAGGTGCGTTTAATGGCAGCCGCAAATGCTCAGCCTTTCCTAAATGCTGTGCCCTGGAGCTCAGCCACGTATCTACATCCTGCTTGTCATCTCCTGGACGTTCTTCTTTCAGCAGCCGCTCTCACTAGGTTTAGCATGGTCTACAGGTTCCAATCGGGTATCCCCGTCCCCATCTGGCACCACCATAAACGTGTGAGCCCCCAGGAGCACGGCCAGCACTGAGGCCAGCACTGAGGCCAGCACTGAGGCCAGCACTGAGGCCAGCACTGAGGCCAGCTCCAACTTCAGGGGCTCCTGCAGATCCCACGACGCTCTGCTGCGGGAAGGTGCTGAGGATCGGTCCAGGGAAGGTCACAACCACCGGTGGAGGGTAGATGACCACCCTGGAGTCAGGACACTGCCGAACACAGGGCTCATTGCAGCTGTCAGCGATGGGCTGCGGCACAGCCACTCCACACGGGGAGGCACTGCCATCAGTGCATGGGCTTAATGAGTGCACCATTTTTCAGGGACGGTTGATCTGAAGCACAAGGAAATAGTATAAATACAAGGCACAAACTCGATCAAACATTATAAGAAAAGACTACCAACAGGCTAGAGGGAAAGGCAGAATTTTCAGTCAGTCCCTAGAAGACACCTATAAATCTTGTACTGAACACAATGACATCTGGAAATGAGTTTTCACAAAAAATTGGAGCTCATCATCCAGACCCGCATTTACCAAAGCCAATAGCTAAACAGTCACAAACGTATTATTATACATCAAGAAAATTTCAGATTGATATCAGAATATTTGCACATGATTCACCCTGACTTAAAACTACAAACAAAGGCTTTGTTAGAAAGAGGAATTCAGATGAAACTTACCTACTTCTCAAGAGAAACAAGACAAGAGAAATGGTCACACAAGATCTGATGTTGAGCCCTTTTATACTCGCCCTTAGACTGCCCAAAGCATGAATCACCTGTGTGCATAACATCCTAATCAATTACTAAACCCATTTCTTTCAAGACTTAACTTTGTTAATGAATGTCAATTGTTTGAAATAAATCGCTCTTCGTAATTATTAGTTTGTCCTACCTCGTGTGACCTGTACTTTACTGCCTTCCAGTCTCTGCTATTTCAAAACTTTATATAGAGGCGATACTCTGCCTCTGCATGTTGGAGAAAGATGAAATGTTTATATGGCTCATGCCTGATGTCCTCCATGAATGGCCTTGTTCCTGGGCAGGTGGTAAACAGCCATTTACTTGGAAGAATATGTACTTGACTCAGCCTGGGAGGAATTGCAAAAGTGAGGGATAACTTGCGTTCTTGGCCCAGGGATAGCCAGGTTCACGGTTCTGTGATGAAATTAGGCTAATTCAAAGTCTGGTCAGAGCCTGGCACACTGCAGAAATCCTGAATTTTATAGGTATATATCCAAATATGTCAGTGCAGCTCTTCCAATTAGACACCAACCACCAAACATGAAAGCTCTGACAATAAAAAAGGAAAAGGGTAAGGCCATATTTTATATGAAATTAAGTGTCCCTTACTGTGAAGCTATAAATCATGACCCGATAAAGGTAATGGCAAAAAGACAATAAATAGGGTGTGGCTTATGCAAGACCTTGTCAGGCGTTTTTTCCAGCGAGTTGCTTCTTCAATAAAAGGAGACCTCAAGCTATTATCATAATAACACGCGTTGCGCGTGTAGAACAACAAGTGGAAGATGCATTTTGGAACCCCAATCGCTGATGAAGTGCAACTGCCGATGTGAGGTTATCATCCATGGTAAAAAGCAGCACGAGGCGGTGGCTTTCTGACACTCAGCACTAGAGTCAGCAACACATGCCATGGATGGCAGTGACATGTGCCACACAGACACTCCCACCGGGTCATAGAGGGTAACGACTTCTCTGATTTACACTTCATTTTACTTAAAAACAAAGATATTTTGCTACTTCTGTAGTAATTGAGAGGACTTGTTCGGGCTGTTCTATTACAATAAACCTCACCTCAAAGCCTTCTCTCTTTCTCCAAGCAGCAGCATGTTCTTGCAAGGAAAAGCCTTCTTGTGGTGGAGTTAGAGGTGGATACGGCAACACTGCAGAACAAAGTTCCCCCCTTCCAAGGAATCTCAGGAAAACATCTTGTATATCATCAGATTGGCAGCAAAGTGACTTCGAAGGGCAGGACTAGACCTCATTGCATTACACGTTACTGTGGCATAGAAACCTCAGTCAAGACTTCCACAGCAATGGAAATGGCTGGAATGCTTTCTTACTTTAATTGCATACTGAGATTTATCTTCACAGTGTCATAATGTTTGAGGATGACATAAGATATTTGTAATTCCTTCGGAAAATAGTCTCTGCCTTTTCTGTAATTGAAGATAACCATGCGAATTGCAACATGTGTCTTTATCTCGGCGTAGGTTGGGTAGCAATTTATCCCTACAGTAATTCCTCAAAAACTTTGGAATTAAATGTGTAATTACTATTTTCAAGTTAGCCGACTGAAGATAAAACTAAATGTTAGGTCTTATTTTAGAAATGTATTACTAATTCTGTCTTGAAAAGTCAAGATCTTCAATCCAATGTGAGAGGAACCCAACACTGCTGGGACTTGTTTCCTTCTCTGCTGCAGCCTGCTTGGGGTTAATGTCACTGCAGGGTCCATTTATCTGAACATAAAGCCCTGGCAATAGGCATGCCAAAGCTTTCTGAAAGCATTTTCAAAGCACATCGTAAAAGCTAATTAGTGTTCTACACAACTGATGTTGTCATACCTATTCTTTTCGTTTCAACAAGAGTATTACAACTGCCAGCTCAAGGACTGCTGGCGAAGACAAGGAAATAAAAGTGATGAGTCAACCGGTGACCCACTGCCAAAACTCAGCACCTAAAGACTGCGTCCATAAGGAAGCAATGCAACAAAACAGTGCATGTGTCAGCTTTATCTACCAGTTAAAACAAGCTTAAGAATCAAATTCCGGCACCTTAAAAACTACAGATATTAAACACAAAAATCATCATCTTCGTATCTGTCAGAAGACAGAAAGAACACCTGAGTTGCAGACAAGCCATCAACACCTTCAAGCACCCAGAAAGTGCTGACAGGACACATTTATTTTGTATTTAACTGAAGTGTTAAGGTTCTTCAAAAGACTTTAATAGTTCTCTATCTGTAAGGATATGCAGGCAAGAAGTATAAAACCTTAAGGGACCAAGCTAGAGCACACCACAAGAGCAGGGATCTCTCTAAAGACAGCTGCAGCAGACACATCAAGAATCAAATTCATCCCTGAGTCCTGTGCAACACCACAACAAATAGATTTATGAAGGTTAAAACTCAAACTGTGTGTGGTTTATTGCGCACACCACAGCGGGTGAGGCAGGAACCTTAGAAATAATTACATCAATTATATGTTGGCTTCGGCTAATAAGGACTTTGTGCCCAAAAAGGTGTTCTCTTCACCAGGCTGACTAGGAAAGTATATAAAAGTAATTTGAGGCTCAGAGCTTCATTCATTTCTCTTGGTTTCTCCTCCTCAAACCAGGTATGCGTGATCAGCTCAACTCCTTTATAATTACCACACTACAGCTAAATAGGCTGTGACAGGCTTAGCACATTTAATTCCACAGTAAAGAACACAGACATGAGAAGCCACTGAGGTTTTTCCCACTTTGTCTTAAAGTTAGCAATACCATAAAGGCTGTGGGGAGACAGCAGTTGCAGGGGGAGCTGAACTTGTTTGTGACCATGAAAGTCTGGAACGAATAGCGTGTGATTTTTAAGAAATAAAACCTACCGAAACCCTGGAAATTCTGTTTATCTTAATTTCCTTTATTTCAGCCAGCAGTTGTGCACTCCGCTTTTCCTTTGCGTTAAAAGATTGCACTTTACTGTTGTGTTTTATGCTTTGTTTTTCTTAAAGGAAAAAAGCTTTTTTATGAAGAAGGCTCTAGATATCCCATGAGTAAAAGCCCAGAGTTGTTCTACTTCTGGATGACTGGCCATGCAGGCTTGATGCCCAGCTTCTTAAAAAAGAAAAGAGGACAGGCTTGGAGGTGTGCTGCAAACATCGATACCTGTTGTCCTCTACACAGAATGGCTCCAAAACTGTTGCCCTATGCATTTAACCAAACCTATCACTTCCCACTGGCCCAGCCTCAACCCACCCAACATCACCACATTGTTCCACAGAGACTGACACATGACTGAGCCTTCCATCAGGTGCTTTGGATTTTATAGATGTAAACAGCTACAGAGACAACATGCTTTGAAGAAAGCCAACGCCAGGCTAAACGTCACAGGAAGATTTGTAACTCCTTCCAGCAAATGGGAAGTGGGGAGTTTCCCACCCGGACATATCCTTCTCTACAAGGGGCTCTCAATCTTGTCAGCTGGGCCTGGTAATTTCTCACCACTCCATGTGATATAGCTCATGCATTAATATTAAGCCATAAGCCATAGATTCACCAGAAAGGTTGAAAACCAGAGAATAAATGGCCATTTTTCCCTTGCCAAGGGTTATTACCCAGCAGTTGAGGGTCTCCATGCCGTGTTATGAGCGATGCAATGGTGGAGAGCAATGATGTGCTACGCTTCCATGCTACACCAAGGTCGATGCACAGATGGAATTGCTCCAAAAGCTCCTCTTAGCTTTACCTCCAAGTCAGACTTAGCTAATTGGACACTGCTTTATCTGCATGCCAATTGGGAAAAATATTTTCCCTCTGAGGCAGACAGCATTGGCTATCGCTTAACTTGTGATACCAACACGCAGCGCTGGCCTTACTGCCTGCACCCATCATTTTGTCCCAAAACAAGGGGTTGCAACAAAGAGTCAGTATTCAGGGTTATAACGACATTTCCCTTTGTAATATGCAAACTTGTACTATATTTACTAGTCATGTAGAATCAGCTAAACCACTAAAATCACCTCTTTCTAACGAGATACTCTGAGCTGGAATAAGGGAAAATGGCAAGAACATTGAAGTTTATTGAACCCCAGTCGTGACTCGTGGCATGACCCATCTCAGAGCCTGTTCTCACCTCACGCCTCAGCTTTGCTCGACTGATAAATTAAGATGGTCCTTCCAGGTACCACGCTTATGCAGACCTATGTTTATCCATACATAAAACCAGAATAGCACTGACAGAGACTATTAAGTGGCATCCTCATAACAGGACCTCTTAAAACTCCTTACGAATGCTCATTAATATTTTACATGAGCAAAGCTCTTCAAGCTGGACTCCATTATAATGAACGCCAGCACATACCCAATTTAAAGGATGCGTCTCAAGACGTCAAAGGCTACTAATTACATCACGTGTAGGGCGCAGTTTACCTCCTGATGGACAAGCACAAGGCACAAGCAGCATCTGCACAGGCACAGCTGAGGTCTAAGAGGTGCCAACCAGCAGCTGTTGGGATGGTCATGGAGTAAGACAATGTGGTCATTAGAAAAGCACCCCCGGCTTTGCTATCCCTGGGATGCGATAATCTAGTCCAACCTGGTATTTCCTTGTTTCTCACCCAAAGAACCCAACCAGATGTCACAAGCACAGTTGCTAATCAAATCTGATCAAACCAGAGTGCCTGTAGGAGCACAGCTGCCTGTATAAAGTGCTGCCCCCATAGCCAGCTTCCAAATCCTTGGCTAAGTGATGATTCCTCGCAAGTTTAGATATGCCAGTTCCCAAGCAGATTTCAGTTAGTCACAGGACAAGCCCTGGACACAGCCCTGAGTTTTACACCCCACTAAAAAGGCAGTACAGCCTTGCCTGCACACCTTCCACTGGCCTTGTTCCCAGCCCTAAAAAGCACCCAAATGCAAAGCCTAATAAAATTGGGGAATGACTCTTATTTAGTTTGAACAGCAGTGGATCAACCATACAACGTATAGCTGAGTGCCAAGCTTCGGGAACATCTCTCCCAGCCTCAAAAAAACACATTCCTCAATATCGTGAACCACCCACCTGCATTTAAAGGAACAAAAGGGAAATTGGAGTAAGGATGATTGAGTCCCACTCCCCCCCCTGCTGCTTCCTCATTGCCCATCTGCTAAAAGAAGCTTTAAGAGGAGAGGGGTAGATCTCCTTACATGACTAATGAGGTCAATGGAACAAAAGGCGGCTTTTGCTTCTCCCATAAAGATTTAAAATGGAAAAAACCCGTAGGGCGTGAGGTGCATTTCGTGGTATTTGGGGATAACAATATACTGTTTTAAAATAATTACAGCCAATGAAAAAGTTTCATATGAACAAATTCTCTCACGTATCTAATTAGGATTTGATACACAGTGGCTCAGGTTTTCCATGCGGTCTAAAAGACCATATAAAAACACGCATTTCCAAGCTTTCAATCCAGTTCTTTCTCTCTGCTGTGAGCTCGGTAAGTTATTTGCCTATTTCTATTTCTAACTAGCAAAATATCCTTTCGTTGGTACTTTGAACTTGAATCTAGATCCTGCGGAAATACTCTGACACTGCAAATTCAGGGTGGTGGTTCTTTTAAAGGATCTTTCTTGGGTATTATTTTTTCTTACAGGCATAGACAGATACGGCTTTTAAAGTTGAGCCTGAGATTTACAGAACCTCGCCCAACTTGGGATGCGCTGTTTCCATTTTGATCTGGCCATTTAGGTATCCTTATCTTTAATTTGCTCTGAAAAAAATGAATTCTAGATTCCTCCTGTATTAGAAGCCGCTTATTTTAGGAGTTCAAGTAACTATTTCTATCGGCAGCTGACCTTTACCGTGCTAATCTGATTGGTGTAGATTACTTCTATTATACCACAGAGATTAATTTTTATCTGGAATAACTAAAGGAAAGTTTGGCTTCTATGTATTTGAGACCCTTTTTTACACATTTTGGGTGGGGATTCTTCTGTACAAGATCTAATGTTACCTTCCAACTTTCAAAACATAGCGAGAAAACCCTGACCTAACCTGCCTGGCATTTCTCCTGTGTCTGCAGTTAATTTTCAGCTGACATCTTTGTAAACAAACAATGTTGATCTACAGTAGCTGGGACCTGACCCCTCAGAGCTTGTTCTTAGAGTAGCCCTGAACGTCTGCAAGAGCATCTGCCACCAAATTGCAAAGTACAGACGCCCGAGTGCCATTTGCTACTGCTGAGCAAAGCTGATTTGCAGCCAGATTTTAAATTTTAATTAGGAAATCCAAGGTCTCAGCACTTCTCCATGCTCAATTACATCTTTGGAATGGCCACCTCGTGTCTTCCAAGTATGGGAGAGGCAGATCTGATACCCCACAGCTCAGCAATGGCTTTTCCCACCTTCCTAGTCCCTCTTCCCAGCCCGGCAGCCGGGACAGACCCTGCACCCTCCTGCCTTCAAACTGGCCATCTCCATGCCAGGAGCAACCCAGCCCTGGCACTACAGGGTGCTCCACAGGCTAGTCCAGGGTCAGATGGGAGCAGACACCCCCTGGAATTCTCACAGCCCTTCGGTCCCCAGCTTCTACTGGAGCAAACTCAGGAGAGAAAGAGCAAGAGACAGCAGAGTACAGAGCAGCCAGTACCGCAACTACACAGCTGCATCCCGAGATGTGGAGAGTTACGTTTGACTTTTTCTACTCCTATGGGGCACTGGCAGCTTGGGCCTGACTTTCAAAAGTCCCTCTGTCCCTAACAAACATTAGGCTTTTCAAACCAGAGCTCTGCCACATCACCCTGCCAATTACACAGATAACAATCCTCTGTTCTGCAATTCAGATTAGCATAAAGAAGGGCAATACTTTCTTTTGCTTTACCTAGTGCCAGCAGAAAGTAATTCCAGTTTCAACTGAAGCGTCTGGAAAGCAAATAAATGATAGCCCTCGCCACAAAAAGATGAGAACCTCAGCACTAATCCCAGATATGCCATTGCCTCACTAGCTGAAGCATGCAGGTCACTTTGCAGCTACGCTTGGAACTCCCCTTCTGCCAGGGATAATAGCTACCTGCCTCACATGACATCTGAAGCTCTGAAAGAGATGGTTAGTTAAATGCAATGCTGCACAGTTCCTGCGATGGAGAGGAGGGCTGAGACTCAGAGCAGCAAGCTCAAACAGCAGAAAGGCAGCGTGTCAGATACAAGCAGTGATCTGCAGGGAATTCATTTAGCTTTCTTCCCTACTTTGTTTTTTTTTTAGGCTCATCTCCATCCCAGAGCAATGGCTTATTATGGGTACCAATACAAGCAGCAGTGCTATATTCCCGGCGGAGTGAAGCACACCACACCGGTCTTCACGCAGTGCCACAACCCCGGTGTGGTGAAGTGCATGTCATGCTCACCATGTGCTTCCAAAGGCGCCCAGGTGTGCGCTGTGAGGAAGACCATGCAGAGCAGCCCCAAGTGCTCCGCACCATGTTCATCCCAGTGTGTGGAGACACACATTGTGGAAGGCCAGTCTTCCTCCTGTAGCCCCAGGTCTCCTCATCCATGCACCATGGCGTTCCCTCAGCCCCACCTGCAGGGCAGGGAACATCTCTGCATGCCACACTGTGGACAGCCAGGCATTCCAAGATGCCCTCAGATATGCGCTCCAGCTCACATGTACCAACACAGCTCATATCCTTATTCATACCAGTGGTCCGACAGCTACCACTACAACTGTGGGCAACAATAAGCTCCGTGGAGGTGCCCACAGAACAACCAGGCGATCAAGAGCAACCTTCACCCATAGCTGAGTTCATGGGCACAGCTTTCAGAAGCACAACTCTTCTGCTGCAATCACTGGGGCTTGTGGACAACCTGACACCTTTACAAGCCAGCCCTTATTTAATCATCTCCACGTTATATTCTTCATTAGATTTAGATGTCTCATAGCTTCACCCCTACAGTCTCCTCTCATCTACAGCAGGCTCAGATCTCGACTGCATGAAGAAAGGTTTTCCGTGACTGCCAGTGTAAAGGATATGTGAGTTCTACCATTCGCATAATCACTCACATGGATGACATTGCGTCAAAGTGGCCTCAGTTAAACCAGCACCAACAAAAACTCGATCCTTCCATGGTAATACTGCTAAGAATACACATCTTTCTGCTTTCAACTATGTTCCAGAAGAGATTTTGTAAAGAAACTGGTTTTAAATTCTGTGCTTTGTTCTATAAGCAACCAACAGAAATAAGACAAGTAAATGTAAAATGGTGGAAAACAGGACTTGACTTTCAAGTCAAGGGGGTCTACTGTGTGAAGCAACTCACTACTTAAATATCCACCTCTGATGTACCAGCTGGAAGACAGAGAGTACTTGCTCTGTAGTCTGCATTACTTTATTCTCTAAGGTGTATAACCAACATCTCACATAATAAAGCCTCTACTGCATCAGACTACCTGTTTTCTATGTTGTTGGTTTTTTTTCTTCTATCCCTATTCACACTTGTCTCGGAGCTGAAAATCTCCAGTTGTGCAGCAGCCATGGAAAGCCAAGCAATGCTTCCAGCTGTGCTGGTAACAAATACTCAGCTCCCCACAGTGGATCTCAAAACAACTTACAGAAAAGCTGAGCCGGCTGTAAGATGACTAACACAGTGAATCAATAAGCTACCAGCAAACACTGGAATTCTCAGGGCGCTGCTCTAACCCGTAGACCACACTGCTCTATGCGGTAGGACATTAAGCTATTCACAATTTGAGGTGTTGTGACCCCATCCACCAATAAATTGCAATTAAATTTGCCCCAAATCATTCCTTGCGCATTTGCAAACTGTACGCCAGCAATCCCTTGTGCTCCATCAGGTGGCCAAAGGCTTCAGGGAGCACGAGGGAGCCCCAGGCAGACACACGCTCCTTCACAGTGCAGCAGCCGAGGGTTCAGCACAAAACTGCCAGGTTATCAAGGACCCACAGTGCCACGAACACCAAGCTATTCAGAGCAATGCATGAGTATCAGAACAAGGTATAGCAGGAATTGTTAGATTTGCAGTGATTTATTATTTTTTTCCTATCAGCCATGACATGCATTGAAATCGATTCTCCCAAATATGTCACTTGCGACAAGGTTAGGCAGGCTACAGGACTCCAAATTCAGTTTGATTTGCACAGCAAGGATGCATCATTTAAAAGAACAAAAGGTTTGAAGCCAAAAATAAAGCAAGTAGACTGTCTTGGAGCCAAAAAAAAAAAAAAAGAAAAATAATCAGAGACAGCAGCTCTGAAGTGGCCAACTTCCCTGGAGTCAGCAGAGGTGAGGATGACTTACGCCTGCTCCAGATCTGCCTACTAGGAGAGAAGTAATAAAGTTGTGCTCCCCACCAAGTAGCCAAAGGGCACAGCTCTCATGTGGTGGCGTTCAAAGGAGGGCAAAGCTGTTTGGCGATACCCAGCAAGGGGAACGCTCTCCCATCCCCTCTCCGGGCTGCTCCACTGCACATCCGCGGATGTGTTGCAGCAGCAACATGAACAGAGGAGCCTTTCTGCATCTCCCTTCGTGGTTTTTCACCCATACCTTCGTGCTACACCCAGGCCTTAAGAGGTCCTAGGTAGTCAGAGGTTTAGGTACTCTGTGTTTGTCTGGGGAACTTCCCTGTTTAAGAGCTCATTGCCTCAGTTCATCCCGCTCCCTACATCACTTGCCTGCAAACACATCCCATTTGGCCAGCTCTGCTGAGCTCCACCACTTCTGGGCAATAGTCTTGCAACGAAAATGCATGTGATTTGTATTTAAATGCGTCTGTGCAGTACAGCTGTCTGCGCTTTCAACAACCTGGGCGGCAACTGCCACATTTTTATCCTTCCTAATTAAAAACAAAAAGGGTGAGAAATTAGGAAGGCATTCGAGGTGTCTGTGCCGTTCAGAAACCTCTATCACGCTTTTCAGAACTGTCTACAGGGGCAGACAGATGCATCAACGTGGTTAAATTCAAAACACCATGCATTCAGATTAGCCCAGCCCAGGGAGATGGGGAACATTAGAACACTGCAAGAGGCACAACCCACCGCTCCGGCAGCGAGGGCAGCCTGCCCCGGGGAGCTCAGCCTGCTCCGCACCAGCACCCAGCCCTGTCCTGGGACGCTTGTAGGCTGAACGCAAACAGCAATTCAGTCACCTGACACAAGGTTTGCCCTTGACAATGATACATTAGGTCTAAACCCAAACATTTTAGAATTAAAATAATATTTCAAAATGAGAGTGCGTTCTCCGGTAGCTGATAACCAGTAGCTCTGACTCAGCAGCACCACGAGGAATAATTCAAATGAAAACTCCAATGAAAATATTGTGAAAGTAATTAAGAGCAAGATCTTCCCAGTTTCAGGCGGGAGAGCTTAAGGACACATTTGTCCCATCCCAGATTTAAGTCTCACTCAGTGTAGCTGTGCCCGGCCACTGTCCCATGAGAGGAGGGAGCCACCTGACAACTCTGGGTCTTCTCAGAGGAGACGTCGAGTTCTCAACAAGAGTCAGCAGGGCCTCAAGCATTTGCAGTCTGAAGCTGACTTCACAGGGTGAATTTGTTCTCTTCTGATCACCTTTGTCTTACCACATTCCTACAGTTCAAACCCTAGCAGGAAGAGCAAGAGAAGGGCTGCAAAGCGAAGGACAGAAGTGGGATTTAGTGATCAGTGGCACCATCTCTACCAGGTAGGAGCTGAAGCCACCAGGAGTGTTTCATAGCTAGGGATTTGTTCTTTAGTCCCTATTTCTGGTCCAATTCAAAAGCGTAGTAGTTGGTGGGTTTATCCCCAGACCATAAAAATCATCCCGCCTCCAACACCAGCAGTAAAACATCCAAAGCCACTTTCAGCACACAGCAGCCAACAATCCATAGGAAAGCAGACCCACAGGGCTCCTCTTCCAGCCCTGATGTGATGGAAAGTGCTTTCCGTGCATGACCCAAACCACCCATTGCTTCAGAGGGGATCAGAGGAGACACCCACAGGAAGGCAGTTCCCTATGTGTCCCCCAGAGCTGCATTCCCAGACCAGCACCAGCTCTGCAACCGCAGCCCAAAATCAGCCTTCCATTTACTACCATTTCACATGTGCCATTCAGAATTTATTACTGTTTTTCAAACTTCATTTTTTCATGTTATACTGGGAGCCAGCTTTGTGTTAGCTGACCTTACAAAGCACAGTAGCTGCGCTTATTTCAGGACATTATCAGGCCAGCCATTATTTTAAGAGCCCATCTTGCTGCAGGCGGTAATTCACACTGAAGCATCTCCCTGACGCGCTCACAGACATCACCCGGTGGATGTGCGTCTGTCTGTACTTCAGCCACTTGCACTAGAAATAAGGTTCAGGATTTCCAACAGCCTGGAGAGCATCCCAGCTAACCCCAACCCAGCTGCAACCACAGCCTGGTTAAGGCAGCTTAGCTATGCCCTCCTCTGGGCACTACCAGCTATCACAGCTCCTGGTTTTTACAGGATGTCCAGCAGCAATGAAGCCAGGGAACCACCAGGGAGGTGATTCTTCCCTTCTACTCTACTCTGGTGAGACCCCACCTGGAGTACTGCGTCCAGCTCTGGAGCCCCCAACATAGAAAAGACAGGGACCTGTTGGAGCGGGTCCAGAGGAGGCCACAAAGATGATCAGAGGGCTGGAGGACCTTTCCTATCAGGACAGGCTGAGAGGGTTGGGGTTGTTCACCCTGGAGAAGAGAAGGCTCCAGGGAGACCTTATTGCGGCCTTCCAGTCCCTAAAGGGGCTCCAGGGGAGCTGGGGAGGGACTTTTCAACAAGGGCATGTAGTGATAGGACAAGGGGGAATGGCTTCAAACTGGAAGAGGGGAGATGTAGATTAGATATTAGGTAGATTTTTTTCACTTTGAGGTTGGTAAGGCACTGGAGCAGGTTGCCCAGAGAAGCTGTGGCTGCCCCATCCCTGCAGGTTTTCAAGGCCGGGTTGGACGGGGCTTGGAGCAACCTGGGCTGGTGGGAGGTGTCCCTGCCCAGGGCAGGGAGGTGGAACAAGATGATCTTCAAGGTCCGTTCCAACCTAAGCTGTTCTATGATTCTATAATCAGCAATTAGCCAAGCTGAGACAGCAGCTTCTTGCCTCCTCGAAACAGCCCAGCTCAAGGACACACTTCAGCACTGACAGCCCAGAACTGAGCAGCTGCCCAGCAGAGACCAATGGTGCACCCAAAATCCTGGTGACAGAGGAGAGCAAGTAAAAGGTTAAGATGTTCTCCAAAACATTAGGAAGGTGCTTTGATGCCACAGAGGGGTTCAAAAGCAGGTAGAAGCTTCTCAGACTTTCTCTTCACAGTCTATAGCCCACATATCAGGCAGGATCCTGCAAGCCAAGGCTTTATCTCCTTGAGAAACTACAGAAATGGCCAGTAGAGAAAACCAAGAGCTAGAGCAGCCCCAAGACTATTTCAGCTAGAGACAGCAGTAGTGAAGCACAGTCCTCCATAATAGCACCCATGTTAAAACCATCTGAAACCATTTTTCACCCCAGCTCTTGACATGGGAACTGAGTACCTGTGGTGGTCTCACAGCAGGGCTGAAGAGCAACCCTGGCCACAGACTTGTGGGGTCTTCTTCACTCTTAAGTGTTTTACTTGGAGAAGTCTCCCCCTCACTAAAGAAAGGCAACCCTGGGTGCATTTCAGTAGAGAAACAGCTTTCAGGTAAATAAACTGAAATATTAAGTCCTTTTTGGAAAAGGAGTCAAAGTAGAGTTTTCTCCACTGTTCAGCCAGGCCAATTACCAGCACTCCCTCAGTCCATAGCAGAGAAAAACAGAGAAGCAGAAAAAAGGTTTCTGCTGCATTCAGAGTAAGTTTTTTCCATTCCTAAACTTCAAGATATCTCTGCCAGCTTCATAACACCAACTCAAATAAAGCACCCTACTGGTAACTAGCCTCTACACCAACAGCTCTCTCAAAAGAGCTCCAGGATCAGAAAGAGTAAAGGCTCAAGGGGGGGACAGTTATATTTAGTGTGGTTTTGGGTGACTGACTAACCAGCCTGGGGCAGCTGAGGGCAATCTGCCTCCAAGCAGACACCAAGGGGGCATGGCTTAGGGCAGCAGCTGTTTTTTGTATGTCAGTTTGTAGGTGGGGAATGCTAGAGCAACAGCATTTGTTCTTGTTGGATTTACTTCTTGAGGGGCTTCTTTTTCACAGCAGGTACTCTACGTAGGTCTTCCTTTTGGTTGTTGAAGTGAGAGTTGTGGTGTGGCTTTAGAAGTTTATTGAGTACGTTGGATAGTATTGAAATAGGTCTTGTGAAATTTTTGATGTGCTGGTTTGGGGAAGAGTTCTCTTGCTGGTTTCTCTCTAGCACAGAAACCCATTTACAACTCCCACTGCTTTGGATGCTGTCTGCAAATCTGATACCACATCTTAATACAGGGCTCTTTTCTGCTCAGAAGTCTTTGAAAATCAGAGCATCTTAGAAGCTGAGTTAACTGTGGGCTTGTTTGTTTTTTCCCTGTGGTGATGCATAGGCTAAAAAATGCAGGTGTTTGTGATCATGGCTGTAAGGGGAGACCTTATTGTGGCCCTTCAGTACTTTAAGGGGGCTTATAAGAAAGATGAGGATGAACTTTTTAGCAGGGCCTGTTGCAATAGGATGAGAGGTAATGGTTTTTAACCGAAAGAGGAAAGATTTAGACTAGATATAAAGAACAAATTTGTTATGTTGAGGGTGGTGAGATACTGGCCCAGGTTGCTCGGAGAGGTGGGGGGTGCCCCATCCCTGGAAACGTTCCAGGCTGGGTTGGACAGGGCTTTAAGCAACCTGATCTAGGTGAAGATGTCCCTGCTCATGGCAGGGGGTAGGACTAAATGGCCTTTAAAGGTCCCTTCCAACCCAAACTGTTTTATGATTCTATAGTTTTGATAGGTCTGAGAGAAATGTCTGAGAATAGCTTTTAGGGAAAGTCTCTTCATGTGTTCATGTAATTATTTTCAACTCCTAATCACTCTAGCAGGTGTGGGAACTTCTTAACTCTGTGTGATTGGAGAGGTCCTGCTTTTTGAGAAAAGTGACATAAAGTCTTCTTCAATGTAAAAGGAATGAGCTAGATGGTCTTAGAGCACCATCCTGTGGCAGTGCGGGTGCTGAGCAGGAGGAATGTGTTCCCTCCTGACTCACCCCCCCCTCCCCTCATTCCTGGTAGAGCTGCAGGTGCTTATTGTAATTAGCTGATGCATAACCAGAGCTCAGCTGATGCCCAGCCCAGATACTGCTGTGGATGCAAACCAGTGAGGGGTGACACAGGCAGATGAGCTATTTGCACACCGCTTGTGGAAGGTCTGGTGTTCTCCAGGGAATCCTGTAGAGCTCAGCCCCTGACTTGCACCAGTGAAAGAGGCAATGTTACACCTACAGTTTTTGTTCTTCGCTTTAAATGGAGAATCTGAGGTGTTGCATAAGGGGATTTGGGCAGTTAAAGAATGAATGTGGGCGTGGGAAGGCAAAGCAGCACAGGACTGGTGTGTCTTGCTGTTGAAATTGCAAGTTGCTGCACTGATGACAAACTTCTGGCTGTGAAGTCAGTGATAAAGTGATGCAACGCCAGCTGGCCGTGGGGGTGTAGAAAAGCAGGTACGTGACATTAGGGACTCCAATGTGGTGGTACTGGCTTGCCCATGACTAAGTGATGAGGTGGAGCAATGGGCTAGCTTTAAAAGGAAAGAAGTGGCAAACCTGGTAAATGTTAATATCATGTGAGAAACACAAGGTTTCAGCTGCAAAGGACAAATTTTAAATCTTCTTCAGCTCTGGAGGTCACAGACCTCACAAATCCCTGATCCAAATGTGCCAGCTCCTTTCCACTCCTGAGGGACTTGCTGTTTGACTTGAGTTTCTGTGAGTTTTATGTGGCTGTCCATACCACCAGTTTGTGCATCTCCTTGTCTTGTTACTGCCCTGCTTATATCCTATGGGGATGTGACCAGCAGCTGGGGGCTTTGAAAGGGGAGAATCCTGTTCTGCTGCTGCACTCAGTTGTGTAAATCAAGCCTTTTCACTGCAGGAAGAAATAAGGTTTGCTGCAGTCTGAAGGGACTGTTGCTCCCTCTCCACCCCAACACCCTTTAGCTTTCTCTGGGTGGTGCTGATAGGATGAGGCTGAGCTGCATTGCCATACAGCTGTGCTCTGTGTGTAATTCCAGGAGGAAAATCTGGGGGGGGGACTCTCCCCCTGAAATGTGAACCGTAAGGAGACCTTCTTCAGGTGTTTTTACCCCATGCAGAACATCATGTTTCTGATGTGTCCTACTCTGTCTTATGAAACAGGTCATGGTTTGGCTGTCCTCTACTGACAACCTCATGTAAGTAACTAAGAATTGACTGTTGGTGAAGGGGAAATTCTCCATAATCTATAAATAATCCATAAATCCATAAACCATGATGCCCTGGAGCCATGAGTCTTCCCCCTGCTCCAAAGCTGTCAATTTAAAATCAGCGTTGGTTCTCATGGACCCTGTGTCCTGATTCAGGGTAGCTACATGGTCAGTAAATGCCCAAACGGTGCTGTGAGTTGGGGTCTCTTGGAAGGGGCTCCCTGTGTTGGTGGCATTCCTTACTCCAACCATCCTCACCTTACTGCCACACCAGCTAAACTTGATTTTAGTCTAAAAGCTCTCTTGTGAAGCCTGTGGGGAGTTCCCAGGCAAATAAATTAACTGTCGGATATGACCACTGATGATAATGAATGGAGCAATTAAGACTTTCCATTTGATGACTGTAATTTTAATGGGCTGGTGCAAACCAGCTGAATGACATGGGAAGGAAGCTGCATCAGTGTCATAGGTAAAAACTGGGCAGATGACCCACTAAACAGCTGGGCGGATCATAAAAATAGGAAGCTATGCAGTTAAACTTGCCAGTTGATGAGCAGCTCCAACTGTATTCCCAAGGAGTTTGTCCTGCGCATAGCCCTTGTCACCATGGATCCATAGTGGACACTAAAATGAGGTTGGCCGTGACGCATTTTGAGTGCTGCTGATGCCTAGGTGACAAATGACTTGTTCCTCAAGCATCTCAGAAATGCTCCTGTTCCCTGTTGGAGAGGAGAGAATGAGAAAAATGCCCACTGCTGAAGAGGCTCTGTTGGGGAATGAGGTGCTGAGGCAGTGGCCATCACCTCGTCACCACCCCAATCTCCTCTGTAAACCCAGTCCCATGGGGTGCTGTGCATGGGCTCTGCAAAACCCCTGCATGTGAAGATAAAAGGCTCGGTGAGAAGTAGGATAAAATAAAGACTTGCTCCAATAATTAGTGGTGCAGGTAGTAAAACAAGACAAACACACATGGGTTTCTGGCCCCCCCCCTCCCCTTGCAGAGGATGCTGTTTTCCTTTTGGAAGATCTTGAAATGTTGAGTTAACGAGGGCATGATCTGCCTTCTTGGGCTTATTGGGAGGGCAGCAGAATTACCTTCTATGAGGACAGCCCGTGGCGCAAATAAGCTGCGAACAAATGAAAGGCTGGCTTTTCTCACACTGCCACAACCCAGGAATAGCTTCATTAAAGCCAAAAGACTAAAATATTGCTTGCACCCAACGCAATGGTGGGTTGGGACAGTGGCCAGATGCTTGCCATGAGCATCCTGTCACATGTCCCATTTCAAAATCATGGATGTCTCTGAGCCACAGGCCCTGAGTTGAATGAATTAGTCATCTCCAGCCTGAATGTCCCGTAATTGCCTGCAAACCACATTTTTCCTTATCAGGGCAGGAAGTCTGGCTTCAGGAGGTGATGTCCTCTGGGTTCAGCCACCCTGCAGGACTCTGGGGTGGATGCAGGCTGGTGGTCCCTTCTGTATCTCATTCCCCATCAGTAACAGAAGGAAATGGTCTTCTCCACCTAATGAGGTGGTGATGGTCTTGGGGGCTCTCTCTGGTCACTATCTAACATGTAGGAAGTCCAGTCCCAGAGATAATGGGGCTCATTTGGCTGGAACTGGAATTATACGAACAATATGGGCCAAAGATTGACGTTTGAAGGAAGGTAGTGGCTTTTTCCTGTGGGATTTAGGTTGCTTTTCTGCCCACGCTCTGCGGGGTGCTGTACGTGTGTGAGCAAACCAAGAACGAGCTTTCAGAAACTGGGTGCTTTCTTTGATGCAGGCTCTCATGCAGGATGCATCGTTGCATTCCTTGTCGCTCTCCACCGTGAAGCTCGTGCCTGGGGTCTATGTCTCGCCCCATGGCGGCAGGGCACCAGAGCCCTGGAGGGGTAAGGGCAACCCCGGTGGGTCAGTGGGCACAGTGACTGCATGTACCTTTCATCACATTCCCCTTTGTGCTCCAATCTTGCTGTCATTACAAAATCTCCCCGTGATGAGACTGTGGGTGTGATAAGAGATCTGCATATCTAATGTCGGCAGGGCTGTTGCTCAATTTTGTCTTATCCTCCTCTTTGCTTATCCCGCCTGTTGCTTTCTCACTTGGTAAGACTTGTCTCTAGGTTGAGGTATAACAGAGGAAAACAGAAAAGGCCCATGGGTTTTGGGTTTTTTTTCAAAAATGTTTCTTCCACCTTTTTCAGAAATGTTATGCATTTCAGTTATTTAAAAGTGATAATTTGTTTGCCCCACACCACTGTTTCTTATCACATTCAGCAAACACTGGGTTGAAAAAAGTGAAATAACCCCAAAAAATATTTCCCCTCTTTTGACAGGTAGAGCATTTATCCTGTGTTCTGGAGTTGATATAGGTATGAGGCAAAGCACACCCTTTCCATAACATAACCTGGATTTTTTTATTATATAATTCATATGGAATATAATAATGGAATATAATAACATGGAATATATTATTATATATTCCATACATAACACAACCATTTCAGTTGATCAGCTTTTTGGTATCCAGCAGAGTCCAGGAGCAGCATAGCATCCAAGAACGTCCACCCACCGAATTTTGTCAGGTATTAAACAGACCAGTTGGAAACGCTTTGGTCCTCAAGGTCCATTTCTTTGATGTAGCCTCTGTGGTATGCTGTGATTTAAAGCCAGACAAAGTTGTGTTAGCGTGAGCTTTGCTTGGTGCCATCGCAAAGCTGCAGTGCTGGGCAGGTGTTGCTGCACCTGGTGGGGCAGGCCCAAGTCATCCTATTTCGTATCTCCCAAATTCCCATTGTAGCACTGATAATTTCCCAATGAGCTTCGGAGGAATGAGGAACTAAGATGGGGGGAAAGAAGAAAATCGAAAACAGGGTGTGCCCATGGCTTCAATGCGTGTGGCAAACAGCGGGGACCAGATAAAAGTGGAAACCAGGAAAGGAAGCCACAAGTGGACAAACTGACTGTTCAACTGCCAAGCCATTGTGGATTAATTACTGGGGAAAGTTGTTCTTGTTGGGATACGCGAACCTCATCATTGCTATGGCCACATTCCTTGTCCAGCAAGATACAAATCATCAAAATTTAGGAGAAATGCTTACAGAAAGAGCCTTAGTCAAGATCATAGGTGGTTGAGTACTGTAATAAGGGCAAAAGGGCAATTTCTCGGTGGGACAGACTGGGGGGAAGAGCTGGCACTGAGGGGGACGAAAGGATGAAAGCTTTGATCCCCAAATTAGAAGCAGAACTCGAGGGGTGGATGCAGAACACTTCCAGATTAAAAATAATCCTTCTTAAAAAATAACCTGGCACCAAGGATTAAGCGGGCAGGGGAGGCAGGCGGTGCCTCGCCTGGAGAGATGGGGGGGGTGAGGAAACAGTGTGAAAAGGAAGTGTTTCTGTGGGAAGGAGAAGAGCAATTTCTGCTCAGTAGAGGTGGATCCATGTCCTCAGGAGGGGAGGGTGCTGGCTACATCAGAGCAGGGGGCCACACACCGCGACAAAAGCATGGCATCAATCCTGGCCACCGCCGTCGATGACACAGGTTGTGCCTGCATCTGGGGTGTCCGTCATGCCCAGCAGCAAACCTTGCATCGCCAGGTCGTCTGCAGCAAGGGCACGCTGCCTGCTTGGGGGAGAGAGGGTCGGTCTTGCTTTGGTGGCAGTGAGATGATGAAGAAGATGTTCTGAATATTCCTTGAGGACCACTGAGCCCTGTCCCTAATGGCTCAGAGCAGATGAGGGCACAAGGGGAACGTCATGCTCCCCCTAGCCCTGAGAGTTTGCCCAGCTCTGTGACCACCTCACTGGCACAAGTGTCCCACAGTGTCCTGATGTACGTCGTATGGGGATGCAGGACATTCATGAGATTTTTGTGCATTGGGCCATTTTTTAAAATATTTTGCCTTATTAACCTAGCGAGGAGAGAAACCTGAGGCTTAGGGAGAGATGGTGTACATCAAGGAGCAGAGGATGACCCCTCCATCCCTCCAGCAACATTGCCTTAACCTCCCATCCATACCCACCAGCCTGTGATGTGCAGAACGCCCAGATGGAATAGAGAATTAAACAAAAATTATCTGAGGGTTTCAGAAAACTGGCTAGATCTCCCACGTGCCTGGGTCGCACCGACAATCCAGCCTGGCTGCTATCTGTCATGCAGCAGAAGCGTGGCCCTCTCCTACACTCAGGATGGATGTGAGGATCACACCTCTTTCATAACCCACGCAGAGGATATAATCAGGAGGTATCGAGCAAACACATCATGAGAACACGTATGCCTCTGTGGCAATTATACTCCACCCTACTGATACGGCTTTGGGTAGCTACAAACTGTGCTTCATAGTGAACAAAAATACTCAGTGCACACAGTGTTCCTTGGGGGTCTCGGCATGAAATGGCTTAAAGAAAAGAGAGCTCTGACCCCCAACTGCTGAGGAGGTCTGCCTCTGCAGAGTGATTTTCCTTCATTAAGGAGGGCTTTATCTGGGGATGAGCCATTAGGATGAGATTTCAAAGCTCTGGTTTAAGTCCCAGGTTTGAGACTTTCCCAAATCACTCGCCCTGTGCATAAAATGGGGACATAATTCTGCTTTCTCTGATTTCCAGTCTTTGGTACCCAAAACTGGCCATTTATAGGCCTGGGAAAAGGGGACCTTCAGTAGTGGAAGGAGCAGTTGGTTGGAAGCAAAACACTTTATAATTAACAGATGAAAGACCTCAGTTAGCTCAGCCAGGACTGAGAGTAGCTGCAAAGCTAATTTCAGTTAATGCGAGCTGAACTCGTTTTCAGGTTAATGCGAGATTCAACTTTGCTGTTGAATCACGGGGAATATGGTGTCTAATTCTGATTTTCTTGCTGTCTCTTAACAGTTTGCAAATACTACTGGTTTGCTGCTTGCAATGATCCTTTAACAAAGTGGCATCGTGTACCAGCACCTCCGTGTTCCTCTGCCCTCTCCAGCCCATGCCAACAAGCCTCATTTAGAGCAACCAAATGAAGCCTTTGTTATGCCGTGCTCCCCAGCACACGTACCTAAAATCCTGGACTCATCTTTTATGTGCCAGAACATGCTAAACCTCTTACTACTGCATCCTGACTGCCCTTGATCTTAATAGCAGAGATAAACAAGCTGTTCTAGATATGCTAAGTATATGCTACAACCACAGCCCTTAATTTGGTTTTCAGACAAACAGTGAATCCCTTGACGTCTATCTTCCCTGCCCTACTTACCGCCCCGGTCCAGGCACACCACAGAGGGGCTTTGATGTTCCCTGTGACTGTGTCTCCATCACATTAGGAGTTGTATGGGCTCCGCTGGGTGCTTCTAGATGTAAACATGGCATGTTTAAAAAAAGATGTAAACGTATTGTAGGAAATGCTGCACCAAAACTCAGTGAAAGACCAGGTGGGAAGGGGAGGTGAATTTTTTTATTATTTTATTTAACTTTATTTGGCTTTACCCACTGGGACACTCATCCACATACTCTCAAGCAGCCGGGTGTGTATGACTGCCTTGTGCAGGATCACTTGGGAGCGACACAAGAGACACGAGGTACTGAGGTATCTGCTGGGCTCCTCTCGACTGGCAGCAATGAGCTGTGTTTTGGGCAAGCCTTTTATAAAAACCAATAATTATAGGGGGATATTCTGCCTCAGTCATTCTCCCTGGTTCCTGGACAAGGTTGCAATCCCTGTCCAATTCCCTTCTTTTACGCATCGTACAGTTACTCTCTGTCTCCTTGTTGGGATAAAGAAAGAGCAAACACACTAGTGATATGAATATTTAAGAGTTCTTTTCAAATTGCATGTTTTACAACTGTTTGAAAGCTCAGGCTGGCTGACTAAAAGGTTTTTCTAATAGACAGTGGAAATGTCTTTTTGGGCCTCTTACAGGCGAAACCCTGCAGCTGTCCCATGAAATTAAAGAACCATAGAATGGTTTGGGTTGGAAGGGGCCTTAAAGATCACCTAGTCCAACACCCCTGCCATGGACAGGGACACCTTCCACCAGACCAGGTTGCTCCAAACCCCGTCCAACCCGGCCTTGAACACCTCCACAGCTTCTCTGGGCAACATGGGCCAGTGTCCCATCACCCTCAGAGTAAAGAATTTCTTCCTCATATCTCATCTAAATCTCCCCACTTTCAGGTTAAAACTGTTCCCCCTTGTCCTATGGCTCCACTCCCTGATCAAGAGTCCCTCCCCACCTTTTTTGTAGCCCCTTTAGGGACTGGAAATCCCTTTCAGATGATACCCTTTGATGGAGCAGTACATGCTGGGGAGAGGGTCCCGTGTCCCCCGCCACCACTGGCGATGCCTCCTTCCTCCCAGGAGGGTAGCCATGCAGTGGGGGGTTGTTGGCAGGAATGTATTGCATGATGGGCACCATTGTTGGAGCATCACCTGAAAGGCAGGAGTGCAAAGATGAGATAAGACTGAGCAGGTCTCATGCTCCAGGGCAGGAAAGGCACATGGGCAAAGCAAGGAAGGAAGCACTTAGCAGAGACTACGGGTGGCACAGCCTACGGCTCTCTGTCACGAAGCGTGGCTCTGAAATAATAAAGGCAGCTACAGTTGCCTCAATCAGCTATATCTGAGTGAAAGATCCTTCCAGCACTGCCACTTAAAAGCTCGCCTGGAGCTGGAGGGTTTTATTGGAGGAACTTGCTGCTGCTGTTTGTAATAATTCCGGTTTGGCAGAAGAAAGACATGAAAAGTGTGAGCAAACTCTATGTCCAGAGTGAATTCCCCTGTGGCCCTTACAGTTAAGGGATGAGGTGCTACAAGAGGGGAATGGCAAAGGTGACACCTTTTATCTCTTAACCCAGGAGTAAATTTAGCAAAATACTGTGTGTAGCCTGCAATAAATGATACTCTCTCAGCAACAGGGGCTTTCCCTATTCTTACATGCTCCTGAGAGGTTTAAAGAGAGCCCATTGCTTTTTTATCTCCCCACTGGATAGAAAATTCCCAGTATTGGCCTGATTGTTTTTTCAAAACTGCTCCCTTTTGGTCCTGTTCATTCTGCCTATGACAACGCAGTCAATGTCCAGAGCATCTGAGCATCTCTCCACTGCTATTGTGTACATAACTAGCAGTGAACACAGCAATGAAACAACTTTTGGACTTTCTTTAAAGCTAAAATTACGTAAACTGGCCATGTCCCCTGGCTATGTCAGGCACAGTCTAAGCAAAAACACTGGGAAGTACCAATGAAGTTATGACAGTCCACCACCCTGAGGGTAAAGACAGCTCTGCCAGTGCCTACACTGGCTGTGGATGACTTCCATGATGTGACGGGATGTGGTGGCCGTGCTCTTGCAGCACTGCCAGCTCACTGCCATAACTGTCAGGGAGGACAACCAGCCCCTTTGCTCTCGTGTTGAGAACTCTGCAGGCCAGTGTGGTTAAAAACACAAACAGTCCGAACCCAGGTGCTCTCACACAACTGCAAGCCTACAGGAAGACCTCTTCACTGCTTCTTTGGCTGTTTGGGTTTCTTTCCTGCATTTCTCTGTAGGTCAAATCTACAAATTTACAGCCAAGGCTGTAAATCACCTGGAGCCTCCCAGATTTGCATCACTTGAGCCTCTGGCTCTATAGGCACATGTTGTCTTTTGGAGAGCTTAAACTCACTGGACCAGAGTCCAATGTGTGTCCCTACACCCCCTCGCAATAACGTGGGTGTCATTAGAAACATAATACACTCCTACCAATCTGCCAGTTACAACACACTATAATGACATGCCAGAGCCACGTCTGGGTGTTCAGAACCATTTTCTAGAATGAGACATAAATTATCTATGTCTATAAAGACAAAAATTCCTCTTTCCTCCCTCACATTTCCTTTCTGGGCTTTTGGACCCCTCTGCAGGGGGGATGTGAAAGTAAATCATTTGTTTTTTCCAAACATCCAAGAGCGCGCCTGCCTTTCCCCATTTCTTCACTCTGCTTCTAGTAGGTGGAGCCATCCAATGACTTTAATATAGCCGAAAACAAAAGAGGTGGTGGAAGGGAGATATCAATCAGAAATTATGAGCCCAAGATTATGCCAAGTGGGTGGGTAGTTGTGCTTGGGTTTGGCTGATAAATAAATCAATGATTGTTTCTTTCCAAGAGGAAGACTAGGCACTATATAAAAGTTCTCACACACCTGGTTTCCTCACTCCATTTGACTCCTTTCCACTGGTTCGTGCCGTGGGACACGGTAAGATATTTCATGCTACTGATGAAAACTAAATCAGCTGATTAGCCCTGGAATGCTAAACTGGAAAAGGTGGGAGTAAATACGGCTTTTGGGCGTCCTAGTCCAAAAATTCCTCCTTATTTACAGGCTTTTTTTTTTTCCTAATGATTCAGTCTGTGGGATTACTTAATAGCACAGAAAAGGGGGAGAGCTGGGACGGAGAAAACATGGTCTTTGGAGCCCCTTTGATTTGTCTGGGCCCAACACCATGTGCTACCGCTGTATACAGGCAGCTCCTAAATACTCTTGGAATGTAAATCTTAAGAAAACAGGCAGGAAAAAGAGGTTTTGCAGGTACCTAGCAAAGAGTGGGAAACGAAGGAACTGAAATACAAAATGAGTGTCTATTCTTACTTTCCAACCTTTTATCTAAATTGGAAAGTTTTCTCTTTTGACCACCTTTTTTTTTCTTGGAGGAACCATTTTCTCCTCTGGCAAGTTTGGACATCTCAGCCCGCTGACCCGTAGATTCCTTTCGTTAGTAAAGCTGTCACTTTCCTGTCAGCGGAATAATAAATTCCTGCTGCCAGCAGACAAAGATGTGGGCTGGAGGCGGGGGGTGTTAAGTGCCAAACAAGTGCTCAAACCTCACAGCGAGGTTTCAGCCTTGGGTACAGGCACCTGGGTCAAGCCCTTGCAAGTGGTGACCTAGAGCATTCCAGTGAAGTTTTGTGCAGCTGTCTTTTTGGATTTGGTTTTTTTTTTTTTTTTTTTTTTTGCACCGCTGATACCTTTTCCACTGGCTGTTCCTCTTTCTTCTGATTTTTAAGAAGAAATAAAACAGTCTCTGTGCTCTTTTGAAACCGAGATTGAAGAATTTCAAAGTGTAATGAAATTATTGTTATGCAAATGAGGACCCGTGTTCTTTTGTTTCTTCTGTGACATGGAATATTAACACCTATCCCTGAGCATTACAGCCCTTGCAAAATTCCCAAACCACATTTGGATAAGGGTAATTCTGGTGCACCACAGCCTTGTGTACCTCTTGCAGAGGCATGCCGCTCTGCCAACTTGCTGCAAGAAGGAATTATTAAGGAATGATTACGGTTGCACTTGCCCTAGAAATAAAAGACCAGTTATATCTGGATAGAGGAGGTAGAAGACCTGATCAAGGGATATGGAATGAGCTGAAAAAGTCACAGGTCCTTCCCGGTAATCATTTTAATTTAAATTAATTTGTTATTTAAATTAATTGAAATACATTCCTGAGGTTGACAATACCTTTTTGCATTAGCTATCAGAGGTGGATGGGGAGGGCAAAAAGGGAACAGAAGACATTTTCTTACATCAGTCTGCCTTTGGAGGGGGTTGGGGAGGCACAGTAACACAAGCTTTCCTCACCCAGCTTTGCTAAGGTCTGTTTTTTCTTTCTCTTGGAGGACTCTTTGACGCCTGGGACGATGGGTTCCCACCAGCAGAAGGGCGACGGCCAAGGCATGTCTGAGCAGTCTGGTGGATGCCATGGCAGTGGTGGCGGAGGAGGTTCATGCCACGGGGGTGGTGGAGGAGGATCCTGCCACAGTAGTGGTGGAGGAGGATCTATAGGATACCAGACCCAAGGCTCGTCCTGCCATGGAGGAGGAGGAGGCAGCGGTGGCTGCGGCGGTGGTGGTGGAGCTATTTACCAGACCCACATATCATCATCCTCCCTCGGAGGAGGAGGAGGAGGCCACCAAAGCCTAGGATCCATCGGTGGTGGTGGTGGATGTGGAGGAGGTGGAGGGTCAAGCCACCAAGGACAAGGACCCATCTGCATTATTGGAGGAGGAGGAGGAGGTGGTGGTGGAGGCAGCGGTGGTTCAGGCCACCAAAGTCAAGGCCCCATCTGCATTGGAGGTGGTAGCATGGGAGGAGGAGGTGGAGGTGGTTCAGGCCACCAAAGTCAAGGCCCCATCTGCATCGGAGGTGGCAGCATGGGAGGAGGAGGTGGAGGTGGTTCAGGTCATCAAAGCCAAGGTCCCATCTGCATTATTGGTGGAGGAAGTGGTGGTGGTGGTGGTGGAGGTGGTGGTTCAGGCCACCAGAGCCAAGGTCCCATCTGCATTGGTGGAGGTGGTGGTGGAGGAGGTGGTGGCAGCTCAGGTCATCAAAGCCAAGGCCCCATCTGTATTGGTGGAGGAAGTGGTGGTGGTGGAGGTGGTTCAGGCCACCAGGGACAAGGTCCCATCTGCATTGGTGGAGGTAGTGGTGGAGGAGGTGGTGGTGGTTCAGGCCACCAGGGACAAGGTCCCATCTGCATTGGTGGAGGTGGTGGTGGAGGAGGAGGTGGGTCCAGCCACCAGAGCCAAGGCCCCATCTGCATCATTGGTGGAGGTGGTGGTGGAGGAGGAGGAGGAGGAGGAGGAGGAGGCGGTTCAAGCCACCAGGGACAAGGTCCCATCTGCATTGGTGGAGGTAGTGGTGGAGGAGGTGGTGGTGGTTCAGGCCACCAGGGACAAGGTCCCATCTGCATCATTGGTGGAGGTGGTGGTGGAGGAGGAGGAGGAGGTGGTTCAGGCCACCAGGGACAAGGTCCCATCTGCATTGGTGGAGGTGGTGGTGGAGGAGGAGGTGGTTCAGGCCACCAGGGCCAAGGCCCCATCTGCATCATTGGTGGAGGTGGTGGTGGAGGAGGAGGAGGAGGAGGTGGTTCAGGGCACCAGGGACAAGGTCCCATCTGCATTGGTGGAGGTGGTGGTGGAGGAGGAGGAGGTGGTTCAGGCCACCAGGGCCAAGGTTCCATCTGCATCATTGGGGGAGGTGGCTCAGGCCACCAGAGCCAGGGATCATCCTGTTCTGGAGGAGGTGGCGGTGGAGGTGGGTCGTCCGGTTCCCAAGGTCAGCCCATTCAACAGCAGACCCAGCCAATCTCCTGGCCACCACAGACTAAACACAAGTAGTGTCTGCAGAAGGGACTCCTGGACCAAGAAAGCCCAAGATACAAACATGCCTCACATTTCTTTCTCTATTAAATTTAAGAATATTTACATTATTCCTTTCTCCTCTTTCTTTGGAATTTTTCTGTTCAGCTCTCCAGCTGACCAGAACCTCTGGTGTTGTGTACCAGTAACTTCCAGCCAGGGTTGTTTCATATGTCTGTTATCTGCCTCAACTTTCTAGTGCTTGCACAAGACAATAAAAATTGCAGTTCTAGAGAGCTTCAGTGTGAGTGGTGTTTTGCTTTACACCACAACGGTTGCAGTATTTCCATTATTATGTTTTTATTCTGAGCTGATGCTGTTCTAATAAACCTCCAGAACACAAGTGCATTAAAAGAACACCTGTAAAAGAGATGCTAGATTCACTAAACATTCCTAAGTCATCTTTTAATGTCTGTTGCTGCTCACAATGCTGCCCATTGGATAAGGTACCCCAAAGTTAAACATCACAGCCTCTCCATTTCATCAAAATGTCATGCAAGGCCTAAAGAAGTTTTAAATGAGTTAGGAGACAAAAGATACAAAAACTCTAGTACAAAGGATTACAAGCAACTGTAGAAGAGAAATGAGGTGTCTCTCCAACCCTTACTCCAGCTCTGATCCCCTGGTGGAGTTAGTGGCAGGGACGGGACTTTGGAAATCCCCTTCCAAACTAAGCCTGCTAAGCCTGGAGTAACTAAGGATCTCCTCATTCCCACAGGAATAAAACACAGCTCCAGGCATGAGTCTTCCAAGGGAGTTTCCCTGTGGGAAGTGATTTCTTTGATGTGGTATATTCCAGCAATTAGCAGGGAAAGGAAAATAAACCTTCTCTGCCTGAACTATTCTCCGTGAGGCAGATGACAGATGCCTGGAAGTGTCCCAGAAGAGACAGGAGTGACCCACACCTATAGCAAGTAAAAGAGCTTCACGTTTACCTGTCCCTCTACCTTCCGTCCTCTCCTCCTTGGTGACCCCAAGGAATGCCCACATTCTCAAAACATGTCTAGACGCATTCCTCCAGCCAGTGCTGCCACTGGAACAGCTGAGTTGCCTGGGATTTTATGATGGAAAGTCATTGGGTGCTAAAACACCACGGATTGGGGACTGCACAAACACTGGCGTTGCCTGCACAGTGCTAAGAGAAAGCTTGGGGGGTCCCAATTCAAGGAGGTGAGAGCATTGCTGTTGAACATCCCTGTACCCAGAAATGGCCCAGGACCAAGAAAGCGAGGACCCAAGCTTCAGAGGCTCTCAGGGGGACAGCAGGAGCACAGGGCATCCTCAGCTCTTGTTGCTTCTTCAGAAACACAAGAGCCATCTCCCAAACTGGGGTGAATTGACAGGCTGAGAGGGTTGGGGGTGTTCAGCCTGGAGAAGAGAAGGCTCCAGGGAGACCTTATTGCGGCCTTCCAGTCCCTAAAGGGGCTTACAGGAGAGCTGGGGAAGGACTTTTCACAAGGGCATGTAGTGATAGGACAAGGGGGACTGGCTTCAAACTGGAAGAGGGGAGATTTAGATGAGATATTAGGAAGAAATTCTTTACTCTGAGGGTGGTGAGGCACTGGCCCAGGTTGCCCCGAGAAGCTGTGGCTGCCCCATCCCTGGAGGTGTTCAAGGCCGGGTTGGACGGGGCTTGGAGCACCCTGGGCTGGTGGGAGGTGTCCCTGCCCAGGGCAGGGGGTTGGAGCTCGATGATCTTCAAGGTCCCTTCCAACCTAAACCATTCTATGATTCTATGAATTCATCCTTTTGGTGAATATCCATCAAGATGCTGATAAACAGGGTGGATGCTTGATCTGGTATCCTCTGCCTGCAGTACTTCCAACCCCTTTCTAAAATAGGCATCACCGCTCCTCCCAGAAGCAAAGTGAAACCTGCCTGACCTCTGTACTGTCCATAGTGGTGCACTCAAACAAAAATCATGATGTAGTGGGGAAATCCAGGCACGTGAGATTCCTTTGCTGCTCCAGCAGCAGCAGTCCTTCCCAGTGCAGCCCCCTCCATTCCCCTGGACGTCTCCATAGTCTGTAATACGCATTAAACCCGAGTCTCCACAGCCCCTCCTGCTGTCAGTCACCACCCCAGCAGCGTCGCCTAGCTTGAGTGGAGGGTGATAGCTGGAGTCCCACAATCCCACCTTGAAAGTCAACCGCGGGAGCTGAGCTCACATGTGATACCTGCGGCCAAACTGCAGACAGCCTAGGAAGTGATGCACGAAGGAGGCATTGATCTGCTTCGATGAGTCAGGACAAGTGGGCTGAAGGAGGACAGTTTGTTTAGTAAATAAACCTATCACCATTCCTTTGGATGCCTCACTTCCCACTCAGGAAAATTAAAAACGGTATAAAAGTTGCCGGATCGCAGAGTGCTTCATCCGCTCAGCTTTGCTCTGCAGTACACATTGTCGGAGCCGAGAAGGGTAAGTCCATTTCTGCCAAAGGACCAATTCTTCTCTTATTTTCGCGCTTGCAAGACGTAAATGCGTTGGTAAAGTACGCCTGATGGGTGGTGGCTTGAAGGGCAGGAAGGTTGCTTTGATGAATTTAAATCTCCTGTGGATGTCAGCAGAAGTAGGATCATCCCGTGCTACTGAAAGTCATGTGTTTCATCAAGTGTAGAGACGGAGATGGAACAGCTATGGGATAAAAGCCTTTAAATGACGGGTTGGTTAACTTTAGCAATCCGATAATCTCCTCTTAGCAAAAGGCTCATGGCTGGGATCCATGGAGCACAAAGTACTCAGAAGAAAGGAAGTTCATTGGTTCTGGAGACTGTCTGCCAACGTGGTTGGGCAGGACACGGGTCCTCCTGCCTGGGGGAAACTCTCGTGATGACAGTGGCTGCTCTTCAGTAAAAAGCATGCTCTTTCTTACAGGGTCACTGCTCAAAGATGTGCTCCAGACAGTCCTCCGGAGGCTGCCATGAAACGTCCTCCCAGTCCAGCGGATGCCACAGCGGGGGCTGCTGCGGCCACGGGGGCAGCTCCTCCAGCTACCAGGCACAGGGCTCCTCCTGCTGTGGAGGCTCAAGCTCGGGCAGCTACGGAGGAGGCAGTGGGGGCTCTGGCAAGATCATTGTCAGCTCTGGCGGTGGAGGAGGTGGATCCTGCTGCAGTGGGGGCTCCTCAGGCTACGGCATGGGAGGGGGATACGGCGGTGGCAGTGGGGGCTCTGGCCAGAAGATCATTATTAGCTCAGGTGGTGGAGGAGGTGGCTCCTCTGGATGCTGCAGTGGGGGATCCAGCGGTGGGTCCTCAGGAGGCAAGATCATCATTGGAGGTGGAGGTAGTGGGGGTTCCTCTGGATGCTGCAGTGGAGGATCCAGCTATGGCATGGGAGGAGGATCCAGTGGTGGGTCTTCAGGATCAAAGGGCATCATGGGAGGTGGAGGTAGCAGAGGGTCATCTGGATGCTGCGGTGGAGGATCCGGTGGTGGGTCTTCAGGAACAAAGATCATCATTGGAGGCGGAGGTAGTGGGTCCAGCTATGGCATGGGAGGAGGATCCAGTGGTGGGTCTTCAGGATCAAAGAGCATCATGGGAGGCGGAAGCAGTGGAGGTTCCTCCGGGTGCTGCGGTGGAGGATCCAGCTATGGCATGGGAGGAGGATCCAGTGGTGGGTCTTCAGGATCAAAGAGCATCATGGGAGGTGGAGGTAGTGGGGGATCCTCTGGATGCTGCGGTGGAGGATCCAGCTATGGCATGGGAGGAGGATCCAGTGGTGGGTCTTCAGGATCAAAGAGCATCATGGGAGGTGGAGGTAGTGGAGGGTCATCTGGATGCTGCGGTGGAGGATCCAGTGGTGGGTCTTCAGGATCAAAGAGCATCATGGGAGGCGGAGGCAGTGGGTCCAGCTATGGCATGGGAGGAGGATCCAGTGGTGGGTCTTCAGGATCAAAGAGCATCATGGGAGGTGGAGGTAGCGGAGGGTCATCTGGATGCTGCGGTGGAGGATCCAGCTACGGCATGGGAGGAGGATCCAGTGGTGGGTCTTCAGGAACAAAGATCATCATTGGAGGTGGAAGCAGTGGAGGATCCTCAGGATGCTGCAGTGGAGGATCCAGCTATGGCATGGGAGGAGGATCCAGTGGTGGGTCTTCAGGATCAAAGAGCATCATGGGAGGTGGAAGCAGTGGAGGATCCTCCGGGTGCTGCAGTGGGGGATCCTCAGGCTACGGCATGGGAGGAGGATACGGCGGTGGCAGTGGGGGCTCTGGCCAGAAGATCGTTATTAGCTCAGGTGGTGGAGGAGGTGGCTCATCTGGATGCTGCAGTGGGGGATCCAGCGGTGGGTCTTCAGGAGGCAAGATCATCATTGGAGGTGGAAGCAGTGGGGGATCCTCTGGATGCTGCAGTGGTGGCAGTGGTGGTTCCTCGGGCCACACAATCATCATCGGCTCTGGAGGGGGCAGTGGAGGCTCCTGCCAGTCCATGCAACAGAAATGCCCCATTGTCATTCCCCACATCGAGTCCCACCAGACCAAGCAGGCCTGCCACTGGCCCCCCAGCCACCAGAAGTAACAGCCACAGGCAGCCTTATCATCAAGAACAGCCCTGCCTCTGTCCTCCAAGTTTGCCTGTTTCCTCCCAGCATGTCCTCTTCTCTTCTTTTCCCTTCCCTGGGTGCTGCATTCCTGTGCTTTGATCTCCCAGATGGCTCTTCTCACCCAGCCATATGAAAGGAAATAAAGATTACGGTGTACAGAAAGAACTGGTTGTTCGAGGTTGCTTTTATCTTTAGTCAGTCCCCTGTTTACTTTCAAAAAGTGAATAATGCATCAAATACATTCAGGTGTGAAACCTTTTTCAGCCTGCAGTGCTGGAGCAGATGGTTATTAACAGATCTTGCTTAAGAGAAACCCTGTTGCTTAAGGAGATGGTCATTGTCCCTCTTGCAAATAACGTCCACCAAGGCTACAACTTTAACATGGGAAATAGCTCCACCTTGGTTTCCCCTTCCCAGAGAAGGAAGCAGACCACGAGCTCTGGGTTTCACTGCAGGGGTTTCCAGTGCACACAGCAGCACCCTTTGAAATAGAGTTGGGTTTTTATATACTCCATCTCTCTTACCACAAGAAAACCATTAATCATGGTAGGAAAGGTTCAGTGGCATTTGTGCTGAAGTCAGCAGCAAGTCCTCTTCGGGACAGGTGTCATTACAGTCTTGCATTCAGTAAATTTTAAGTTAAGTGGGGTTTTTGTCCATCTGGTACACATAACTGGTAGGCAGGAAAAATTAGGAATGAAAGGGATCATCAGCCGTGCAAATGCTTGAGGGATCATCACTGGCCGGTTTATGCTTTTTGCAGAAAAATTGGAGAACTCTTCTTAGACCAGCAGTATCTTCATCACGTCCCATGCTGTCAATGTTAACCTCGCTGTGCATGAAGGAAGCTGCTGGGAAAAAAGAATTGCAGGATCTGGGCAACGTTTTCTCTCTCTCGTACTAAGGCACACCAAAGCACCATCCATTGAGGTGTTTGCAGTGATAAGGCTGAAAGATAATGTCACCTGCCAGCCCATCCTGAGGGTGACTGGACTGCAGGGCAGAAAAAGACCCAGACAGAGCGTCAGAAAACAGGCGGTGTGGCCCAAATTTTGAGCAGCCTCAACTGTGAAGAATTTTGCATTCACCTTTGCCTTTACCCAACATAGATATTAAAGCTGCTCTTTAACCCGGGGCGGTTAAGGCAACACCAGCCCCTCCAGCAGCTCTGGTCCCAGTCACACTCTTCCCCCACGTGTGGCAAGTACCACATGTGTGCCTGTGCTATAGGTCCAGTGTTTCCAGTCCCTGCAGGGTCCAGCTTTGGGGTCTCCACGCACCAGTACTTGCAGGAGCACCTCTCACCACCCCTGCTGAAAGCTTCCACAGCCTTCCCTCACGCCCTGGGTCCTGATGAGCTGCAAATCCTAGGTGCCCCTTTGTGCAAGTCCCTACAGGTTAAATGCACAGAAGGGATCAAGGTGTTGCGATGCTCAGTATGACAACACCCACACTTCACTGGTGAGAGACAGAGTGGCAGTGAGACCTTAGATTTCCTTTTGGTGATGAGAGTGGAGCTTAGGCCACTGGAAGGAGTCCAAAGCCCCCTGCACCCACATTCCTGGTGCTGATAGTCCTGTCCCCATACCAACGGAGTTGCATGCACGCTCAAAATTACGTTCATCGTGACAGGGCTGGGCAGCCTGCTGCTGCTGTCATGCATCCTCTCGGCTAAAACCCCCCAATTATTCTTTCCTCTACTCAATCTCCCGTGAGGGTGGATGCTGTTGTCAGCCTCCAAGCATGCGTGACGCAGTGACAGGATGAAGCTGCTGCAAAACACAGCAGCCAGCGCTGGGATAACTGTGCTGACAAACTGTCATTCTCCAGCAAGAAAAATACCCAGATGTCTCCCCAGGCTTAGGTGTGGGTGGGCTGGCCAGAGAAGCAGCACCCTCAGAAAACAGATCCTGCTGAGACAGGGGAAATGTTTAATGTCCTAGAGTTCAAGGGTAGGGTTTGATGGCCTTCAAATGCACGTTGCAAATAGAAAGATTTCAAGACTTTGCCCGCTGTGGTCTGGTGACCCTTGTGAAGCTGGAGCTGAGCATAGACCTCTCTGCTTAATCCAACAGCAGTGACCACCCTGGACTCCCTAAAGGGTGAGGGGAAATGTCCCTCATGTCTCTGTCACCCTCACAGGGTCCTCTGAAATGGATCTGGGCTGAGGTAGTCCAAAGCAGTGCACTGCCCCATCAGAGGTGGTATCTCTGGCCTGTTGAGCACGTGGTTGCCTTTCCCAGTGGGCTGGACATACTCCTGCTCCCCATCCAGCTCCCCATCTCACCAATCCTTGAAGAAACCCTCTTTCCCCAAAGAACTCCCTGGGACTCTGCTCCAGCACATCCTTTACTCTTGTCCTTCCACCACACTCTAGCCCCACCTTACTCCAGCCTCCATCCCTTAGCATCTGCTCTGTCTCCACTCTCTGCTGAGTACCCAAGAATCTGCAGCCCAGCAGAAACGGGTTGGGGAGCACCCAAAATAGACCCTCCAGAAGCCATTTGCCCCCAATGCTTCAGAACAAGACTCCCGGAAATGAATCATTAAGTAGAATTAGCAACAGCGATGCAGAACGTAATTGATACATCTCCTTCGTATCACCTACCTGCTGCTGCAAGTGAGTCAAAGAAGGAGGTAGCTAAAGCCAGGCTCGGTAAATAAATCTATCAGCATTCCTTAGGGTGTCTCACTTCCCTTAGGAGCACAATGCATAGAATATAAAAGCTCACCTATCCCAAGGCTCCTCATTCACCTACCAACGAGCCTTGCAAGCGTTTCCAGTTGCACTGAAGGTAAGCCCGTTGATACGGAAACTTTTTGAACCCCTATGCAGAGAGGTCGCTCCACCAGTTGGTCTTTGAGCATGCTTTGAAGGAGGGAACCACCCTGGTTTGATATCAAACAGGGTTCTCTGAAAACCAATTTGATGTGCCAACAGGATTGCCTTCCTTACAGAAGGGAGTTGTAGCTGATATTGTCAGGGCACAGAAATATGACTGAATTTTCAACTGCTGTGAGTTTCAGCAGTCTGTCCATCCAGAAGGATCTGCAGTGGGACTAAAGCTTTTAGACTGCCGGCTTTAAGCACGTGAGAGCACGTGTGCACATCTCTGGAAGTGCTCTCAATCTTCCTGCAGGCAGAGGTTTTCTGTAGCTGTTGTGATCTGCAGACCCGTCCCTGGGAGCTTTTTATTGCAGGACTTTCCTGCTGTCTAACAAGGGTGAAGAAGTTTATGAAGCTGCCATTCTTGTAGGACTGCAGAAGACGGGGTATTTCCTGGATACTGCTCCATTTGTGGTTTGCTCTGAAGGTCCAGCAGCATTTCCAAGCAGATCCTTTCTAACAGCATTGTTTCTTTCAGGGTCACTGCTCAAAGATGTGCTCCAGACAGTCCTCCAGAGGCTGCCATGAAACGTCCTCCCAGTCCAGCGAAAGCCACAGCGGGGGCTGCTGCAGCCACAGGGGCAGCTCCTCCAGCTACCAGGCACAGGGCTCCTCCTGCTGTGGAGGCTCAAGCTCGGGCAGCTACGGAGGAGGCAGCGGGGGCTCTGGCAAGATCATTGTCAGCTCTGGCGGTGGAGGAGGTGGATCCTGCTGCAGTGGGGGCTCCTCAGGCTACGGCATGGGAGGGGGATACGGCGGTGGCAGTGGGGGCTCTGGTCAGAAGATCATTATTAGCTCAGGTGGTGGAGGAGGTGGCTCCTCTGGATGCTGCAGTGGGGGATCCAGCGGTGGGTCTTCAGGAGGCAAGATCATCATTGGAGGTGGAGGTAGTGGGGGTTCCTTTGGATGCTGCAGTGGAGGATCCAGCTATGGCATGGGAGGAGGATCCAGTGGTGGGTCTTCAGGATCAAAGGGCATCATGGGAGGTGGAGGTAGCGGAGGGTCATCTGGATGCTGCAGTGGAGGATCCAGCTACGGCATGGGAGGAGGATCCAGTGGTGGGTCTTCAGGAACAAAGATCATCATTGGAGGTGGAAGCAGTGGAAGATACTCAGGATGCTGCAGTGGAGGATCCAGCTATGGCATGGGAGGAGGATCCAGTGGTGGGTCTTCAGGATCAAAGAGCATCATGGGAGGTGGAGGTAGCGGAGGATCATCTGGATGCTGCGGTGGAGGATCCAGTGGTGGGTCTTCAGGAACAAAGATCATCATTGGAGGCGGAGGCAGTGGGTCCAGCTATGGCATGGGAGGAGGATCCAGTGGTGGGTCTTCAGGATCAAAGAGCATCATGGGAGGTGGAGGTAGTGGAGGATCATCTGGATGCTGCGGTGGAGGATCCAGCTACGGCATGGGAGGAGGATCCAGTGGTGGGTCTTCAGGAACAAAGATCATCATTGGAGGTGGAAGCAGTGGAGGATCCTCAGGATGCTGCAGTGGAGGATCCAGCTACGGCATGGGAGGAGGATCCAGTGGTGGGTCTTCAGGATCAAAGAGCATCATGGGAGGTGGAGGTAGCGGAGGGTCATCTGGATGCTGCGGTGGAGGGTCTAGTGGTGGGTCTTCAGGATCAAAGATCATCATTGGAGGTGGAAGCAGTGGAGGATCCTCTGGATGCTGCAGTGGAGGATCCAGCTATGGCATGGGAGGAGGATCCAGTGGTGGGTCTTCAGGATCAAAGAGCATCATGGGAGGTGGAAGCAGTGGAGGATCCTCCGGGTGCTGCAGTGGGGGATCCTCAGGCTACGGCATGGGAGGAGGATACGGCGGTGGCAGTGGGGGCTCTGGCCAGAAGATCGTTATTAGCTCAGGTGGTGGAGGAGGTGGCTCATCTGGATGCTGCAGTGGGGGATCCAGCGGTGGGTCTTCAGGAGGCAAGATCATCATTGGAGGTGGAAGCAGTGGGGGATCCTCTGGATGCTGCAGTGGTGGCAGTGGTGGTTCCTCGGGCCACACAATCATCATCGGCTCTGGAGGGGGCAGTGGAGGCTCCTGCCAGTCCATGCAACAGAAATGCCCCATTGTCATTCCCCACATCGAGTCCCACCAGACCAAGCAGGCCTGCCACTGGCCCCCCAGCCACCAGAAGTAACAGCCACAGGCAGCCCCAGTTATCATCAAGAACAGCCCTGCCTCTGTTCTGTCACCTTTTTCCCTCCACACCTGACTCTGTTAGCCTGGTTCTCCCCAGCATGTCCTCTCCTCTTCTCTTCCCTTGATGTTGCATCCCTGTGCTGAGAATTCCAGGATTAACAGCCCTGTGCCCTGCTGCTGGTGTTGGGATGCCTTTGATAAGGCTCTGCTGCTTTTCCTAAGAGTATTTTTTATATCTAATAAATGTGATACTATCTCAAAGCTGCCTTTTTTTGGAGTGCGTTTTTTCTTGGATTCTCAACCAGCATCTTATGGTGTTGGAAGCTGGAAATCTATCTGATGAGACATTTCACTCCTCTGTGTAAAGAAGATGATGTTTTCAATAGTGCATTCCTGTAAATGCAACTCTAAAGCCATCCAGTTTATAAGCCCGGAGAGTTTGCACCTTCATTTTCCCCCTGGGCTCTGTGACAGAGTAACAGCACAGCCTAAAACATCAAGCACCCACAGCACCCAATGTCCCTTTGGTGCTTGTGCACAGAGCAGCCATCCCACTCATGGTTTCTAAGTCCTCTGAGGTACCAGCACCCAATGACCATGTCTTTGGAGAGGGCAGTGCTGCTGGGAGACATGGCCAAGACCATCAGGCTCAGTCCTGAAGAGCAGTGATTGCGGCCGACCCTCAACAGCAGCTGTTGCCGCCTGGGGTGGCCAATAACACCATGCCAACGTCCACACCCCTGCCATTGTCCTCCTTCCATCCCAGCTTTGCAGACCTCAGGACATCTCTACACAGAGGGTAAGCCTCACGCACTGAGTCAGCCAAATCAGCCCTGGGCCAGGCAGAAGGAAATAAAACCAGCAGCAAGTCCCTCAGGCAGCTAAATGCACTCCAAATCGTGCTTCCAGGCCTCAATCCCTCCTTGCCCAACCTTTTGAAATCTGCTTTGAAATGCCGCAGGCAGCACCACCACCCCTGCGCGCTGCTTTCTGCCCAACAGACGTGGCCTTTTGCCAAAGCTGGGACTCATCATCCCCACAGCAGAATTGCTCAGAGCTGAACAGACCGAGTCCAGCCTGCAAGAGCCGTGCTGCGGGGCCAAGCCAGAGCACCACAAACCGCAGCACACACATCATGCCGGACAACGCTACCGGCATGGCCACAGCACATATCCCCTGCAGCCCTCCCGATCAGTCTCCCTGGAGTCCCTGGTGCTTGGTAAAAGTACAGGCTGTGTGGACAATGGATGGAGAGCAGCCCTGAGGAGAAGGATTTGGGGGTGTTGGTGGATGAGAAGCTCAACATGAGCCAGCAATGTGTGCTGGCAGCCCAGCGAGCCACCGGCATCCTGGGCTGCGTCCCCAGCAGCGTGGCCAGCGGGGCGAGGGGTGATTGTGCCCCTCTGCTGCGCTCTGGGGAGCCCCCCCTGCAGTGCTGCCTCCAGCTTGGGGGCACCCAACAATAGAAGAACACGGACCTGGTGGAGTGGGTCCAGAGGAGGACACGAAGATGCTGTGAAGGCTGAAGCCCCTCTGCTGTGAGGACAGGCTGGGAGAGTTGGGGGTGTTCAGCCTGGAGAAGAGAAGGCTCAGCGGAGACCTTATAGCAGCTTTCCAGTATCTGAAGGGGGCCTACAAGAAACCTGGAGAGGGGCTTTTCAGGCTGGATGGGACTTGGAGCAACCTGGTCTAGTGGGAGGTGTCCCTGCCCATGGCAGAGGGGTGGAAATCTCATCTCAGGTCTTCAAGGTCCCTTCTAACACAAACCACTCTATGATTCCATAATTAGAGCTCTTTCCAAGCCAGAGGAAGGACACAGCGTATGAAAATGCAGAAGGCAGGTATTTGGAGACACAATCCTTCATTAGAGGAGTTATCTAGCAGCAATGGGTTTAAGTGTCAGGACATTCACACCTCCGCAATTCTCTCCAGGGCCCCTAAACTGTCTCAGAGTATCCATTGCAAAATGCCCAAGTTGGGCGCTTCACTTTTGACAAGCTTCTGGTTTGGATGCAAATGTCTTCCTCAGAAAATCTCCCACTGGAGCCACCAGTGAGATGGTGGAGGGATCAAGGTGCTGTGCCTCCACCAGACACTTTCTGAGCACTTGCCTTCCCCTCTTCTGGGTACCCGCTGATGACACCCACCCTGACAGCGATGCCCTGAACCACGATCACTGCCACACCGCCGAACCGCAGCCGCCCTGAGCAGGACCACCCCCTGCCCCACACTCGCTAATCCTCTTGCTCAGCATTTCCCTACGCCCACGCTCCCACTCACCTCTCCCAGTCTCCCCCAGCAGTGCCACCTCACTGGGGGCCAAAGCGGTCCTCCGTAGCTCAGGGCAGGAGCACAGGAATAGGATCATTAAGCAGAAGTAGCAATTACTGCCGCATGTAATGCAACAAGCAGTATGAAGGAAAGATATCGATCAGATGTCATGAGTCAAAGCAAACATTGAAATCAGAGTTTGGTAAATAAATCCTTGCCATTCCTTAGGGTGTCTCACTTCCCATATATGCTAAACGCCATATAAAAGTTCCTGTCTGTTAAAGCTCCTCATTCAGTCGACTTTTATCTTCTAAATGTGTTTCCAATGGCTAAGGAGGGTAAGTCTTCTCTTTTCTGAGACTTTATTACTTCATATTTGTGGGTGATAATAGCTTCATTTGAGATCTTGACATGTGCTTGCAGCAGTACCCGCACTGCCTGAGCATCCGTAGCAAAGTTCTCTGCATCTGTACAGCTTCTTGCTATGGTGCAGAACAGAAGCAAGGTGAAGTCAGGCCACCGGACTGGGAGCCATAGTGCTGAGGACGCTAAAAACCCAGATGCGTCTGTAGCAGGACCTGTATGTGGCGACTGCATAGTCTTTGCAGTTTTGAACGTGTTTGCAGCGCGTGGGACACATTGTTGATATTCTTTAAGAACAAGCCTATGCTGTACTTCATAATGGTTACACACCACTACGGCTGTGCCGATTACCTTATGTAAAAGACCTTTGGGGATGCTACGCAACGATGGCAGTAATACAGCCAGCAACATCATCGTGCATGGAAATTTTGATCCACTGCTCTCGCAACAGTTTAAAAACAGAAGCAAGGATAATCCTTGCTATTTTTACATCTCTGCAGTTACGGTCACGAAGATGAGCGGGGAATACCATGGCAGGTATTAGGTATTAAAAGAATGTGTTTCAGATTTTGGTTCTCTGGAAATATACCCTGGAGATAAGAAAGAGAAAAGCCACGCCAGTAAGAGTCAAAATACTCTTGCATTTGAAGAACAGCAAGGCCATACCCAGTTTCGAAGCCTGGCAAAGCTTTTCTGACCGCACTGCCTGAAACCTCCTCCCCCGCCATGGTGCAAAAATGAAGTAAAGTGATGAAGGTTTGGGGTTTTTCTTTTCCTCTTGCAGATTTATCACTGTCTCCGAAGGAGATGTGCCCGGCGGAACAGGGGCTACAGCGACGAGATCTCCTCACACCACAGAGGACACTGCAGTAGCAGCGGGGGCTTCCCAACCCTCCAGGGACATGGTTCCTTCTTCTGTGGTGGAGAGGGCTCGGTCGTCTACAGCTGCAACCGGGGACCTTCGTTCTGCCAGCCCATGCCAACATCGTCCACCTACGGCATTGAAGGGGGGTACAGATGTGGCGGTGAGGGATCTGTCACAATAAGCTGTGGTGATAGCGGGGGAACATCTCGCCGGGGCATTGCAGGGGGGACAGTCCCAGTCTATGGCACTGGAGGCGGAATAGGGTGCGGCAGTGAGGACATCATTGAGAGCTCCGGGGGTGGTGGAGGATCCAGCTGCTACAGTGGGAATTTGGGCATCACTGAGGGAGGAGGCTCCGGATACGGATACGGATATGATGCGTCACCGAGAGAAAAGGCCTTAACAACATGTGGGGGCAGTGGTGGATCAGGCTTCTAACAGCGGGAGGATGCGGCTAACGGCATGGGGGGATTCTTAGGCCCAGAGCTCGGCTCCGGAGGAGGTGGGTCCTCCCAGGCCACACAGCAGAAATGCCCTGTGGTCGTCCCAGCCGTCAAGGCTTGCCAGAGCAAGCAGACCAGCCACTGGCCCCCCAGCCAGAAGAAGTGACTGACCCAGCAGGCCCCCTTGCTCAAGGAAAAGTGCCCTGGATGTGCCATTATGGCCAAGGAGCTTCATACATCCCTACGCCTTGGGGCTGTGGCTAGTAGTGCTGCTGTGAGCACCGCGGGAAAGAGGGATTTGTGCTTTGGTGACGCGGGAAAGATTCTTCTCTCCATCTCCCTTTTGCTCATGGGTTTAGAAAATAAAACCTCGTAGTGTGTGGGAAATTCCAGTATCTGAATGACTTCTTTCATTTCTGGCTCCTTCACTCAAAAGCACATAGATACTCAAGGAGGTCTACTGCACAACACAAGGATTTAACTTCCAACATTTTTGCTATATATTTTACAACCATACTCAAATGTAATATTTATTTTAATAGAATTAAAATACATCATTTTCAACAGCAATAGAAGGTTCCTAATTTTGCTCTTGTTGAAGTCAGAGCTTCCCCCATGCTGTTCCTATCAGGTGGATCTGCCGAGACCCTCTGCATGGGCACGCAGGCCAGACGCTATGAGCTTCGTTAAGGAGATATGCAAAACTCCCGGGTGATTTCCAACTGATTATTATTTACAGCGTGACCTTGGGAGTGCAAGGTTGTTTACCTGGAAACAATTACACGCCAGGCTCCTGCCCCAGAGAGATTGCAGGTGATGTTGTAAGCCAGAGCACGTAACCCTTCTGCTTGCACCAGCAGCATGAGGCAACTCCAACAAGCTCGTTTGCTCCTTCGCAGTAACCTGTTTCATGACATTTTTTGATACGATCAGGCCCTAAATCGGGCACAGGGAAGAGACAGTTCCTCTGTTCTGCACCGAAGGGACAGTGCGGAGGAGGCTTGAGCATCCTGTGCCGGTTGTTACGTAGTATTTGCTAAATATTTAGTGTTTCAGGACTGTTCTCTGAGGTTTTTTGACTTCTTCAAATACTGGTAATGAAGAGAAAAAAACACCCATATGTCTGTGCCCATTTAAAAAGCGGGCAAAAGAGCACAAAATGACATTGTAAAATATTTTTTACCGTTTGCTGCTTTCACCCTCTGTGGGGATTTCGACCCTTTCAGCTCAGTAAAAATCCAGAAAACTTTGCCCTGGTGTTCGTAAAACACCACAGCTTACGAAAAAAAAAGTTCTCTGAGCTCCAGCCCTGTGTTTGGTGCCACAACGGGTACCTTTCACGCTGTGAAATGTTGTACGACTGGAGGGCTGCAGTGCAGGGAACGTTACACAAGGTTTTGTCACCAGCCATATTAAATTCCTTTCTAAAATTAAACAGCATTATCATTTATTTGCATCTGCTTATATTTCTAAAATTTACCACTCCATTATTGATTTCTGTTTTCCCTAATCCATCTAATAACATCAACAGTAGCAAAACAACTGAGAAATCTCGAACAACTTCCAACAGATTTGCAGAAAGGCGATTAGAGTCCGGAATATTCAAAAACTTCCTGTCTATTCAACTAACTGACCAAAAAAAACCATCCCAAAATTTCAGTCCCCTCCCCTCCCACCCCCCCCCCTCCCCCCCAAAAAAAAAGAAAACACTTTAAAAGTACGTGGCTTATTCACTATCCCACCTGGCTGGTTCTTTTGAGGCTTGTATCAAAAAACACTCCACAAGCTTAGATGTTAAGCGATCTAGATTAAATAATAGTATAATAGACCCATGGGAGGAGGAGGATGCTTTTGCATCCACAGCTTGAACACGAGGAGCTGGGGCTGCATCCCACCGCCGGTCTCGCCGCACCGGAGCGGCTGCAGCTCACCTCCAGCACAAGGCTGGATTTTTTTACACACCCATGCGCATTCGCACACGTAGATTTCCTCCCAGCTCGTTGTGCAACCAGGGGAGGAACGAGTCATCCCTCGTGGCTGAGGAACTGCGATAGCGCAGGACTCTTCGTCCATGAGCGTGTGGGTGCTTGCAGAAGCCATGGCCCCTCTGCTTCGGCTGTTTGTAAACAGGCAGGCTGAATGGTAAACACAAACCTGGCTTCTTGATGAAAGTCACTAATTGGCGCCTCTGGATAGAAACTAAAGAAATTGTTTTAGAGATAGCAGGTGGGAGCCACCCCTCCGCTTCAGATGTTCAGTCGGTCTCTGCCCAGCAAAACCTTGTGACTCCTGTGTTTGCAGAGGGAGTCAAGGCACAAAATGAGTGAAAAAACCGGAGCCGAGCCCTGCTGAAATTGCCCGGCCACGCTGCCAACGGGAAGGAAAAGGAGAAACCGGGGCTGTTGTGAAGCCGTGGTTGCACGGCTGATTGCAGCAGGGCCAGGCGAGCGCCCCAGGCTCGCGGGACTCCGCTGCTCTGAGCCCAGGGTGCAGCCGTCCCGCCCCGGGGAAGAGTTGGGTGAGCTCGAGGTGCGTGGTGAGTTCAGGTACCCGGTCTCTGAGCTAGCGCTTTACTCACAGCTTACTCATGAATGCAAGGTTTGCCCAAGCGGCTTCTGTAGGCACGCATTTCCCACCACGGACAATGGCTGCTTCGGAGGTAGGCAGTGAAAAAAAAAAAAAAAAATTAAAATATTATAAAAACAGAAACTTTAAAAGATTTGGTGTTGGCCAGGTAAAATGTCAGCAATGAAAATTAGCGGTAACTATGTCAATGTCAGTGAAATAACTAAAATCAGACATGGAGTCAATGGACACAGCTAGAGAATCCACACTACATTTTTGGGGTATTCACAGGTATAAGCCAAGACTTCCAAAAGTGGCCTGTACCGCTACCTGGCTTTGACAGGTCACTTTCCAGTCGCAGCTCTCGGAGCCTACCACAGTGGCCACATGCTCCATTATCCTGGTTTTATTGCTCTGGGAAATGACACAGTCAGAGAGAGGAGGTCGAGAGGGGACCCTCGGCTGCTAAGCCTTTGGCACCTGCCTTACAGGGTGAAGACAACATTAAAGATGCGTTCAGAGGACAGTGATGAGGACTTTCTAAAAACTTGCCATTTTTTTATGGCGAGGACCTGAAAGTGGTGGCTTTTGTCCACTGAGCAAGACCCCGGTCCTGCCAAGAGCAGCTAGAGGTGACCGGGCATGGTGACCTCTCCTCCCTACCAGACTTTGGGTGAGAGGTTTTAGGAGGACGGAAACCCCAAAAAGCGCCACCTTTGCCATCCGTTTTGCAATATAAAACTCATCCTGGCATGACGGTGAGACAGTCAAGCCACCCACACGGTTTTCACTCTTCGTGCATTACAACTGCGTGGGGCAGGGTGGCAATTAAAGCTGTGTAACACAAGGAAGACAATCTACTGTATGACAAGTCAATCAAAGAAACCGGGTTGAATAAGCTTTTGAAGGTGGTGGGTAATTAGAGGTGTGGCTGTTTTGTAAATACGTTGGTCATTTTTCCCCAGGGGTTTATTGCATTTTCAGGAAGAGAGTTAGGAACCGTATAAAAGTTCTGGGGTGGGAGAGCAGCTCATTCACTCAGCTCCACTCCTTCTTCAGATCCTTCACAGCCAAGGTAAGTTGCTGCTACACTGCTAATATTTCATTCCTATGAAAATTTGCTGAGCTGAGCTGAGATACGCTCCTACAAAGATGGGTCTGTCTGCAGGTGCTGGGATTATTGAGAGCCAAGTTCTTGCCTCAGTGGCTGGAGTGATTTTGCGCTACCAAAATTGATCTCAAGGCTGTCTATGCTACGAGGCAAAAATGTTTGTTCTTATCACGTGTAGATATATTCAGATTACTTCAGCGCTCAGGATTCCTAGTATCCAAAGGACAAACTGGAAATGAAAAAAGTAAAGAATGGGATTTGGGAATGAATGGGAGATGGCAGGTTGATCCTTCACAGGAAACCTTGGGCTTAAGCTGGGAATTTTAATTGCACTTACAAGCCTGACTCCTTTACTCCTTTGGAAAAGAGAAATCGTCAGGAGCTGGAAGTATTAAGCTGCCTTTGAAGGAATATAGGAAGGAACTGAGAAGGCAGGTTTAAGCTGTGAGAGGAAGGAGTAGCATGAACAGCCTCCAGCTCAGCTGGCCCCATCCTGGACGCCTTTTGCCTCGATGAAACCTCAGCTCTCCTCAGAAGGGGTTTTAGATGTCCATGGAGGATTTTCCTCGTGTCTCAGGAAACGGGGCACTGGCCAGCCAAGGGCTCACAGGGCACGGAGAGGGCAGACACAAGGAGGGAGGAAGGCACAGGAATCTTCATTTTGAGCACCTGACTTTGAAAACATATTTTGCCAAGGTTCTAATACCACCAGTCCTGGCTGTAAATTCACTGCCAGTGCCAGGGCTCCTGGAGGCTGAAAGCTTTTCAGACCCTTGCCAAGATGCCTCTTGCCAGTACAGCATAAACTGGCAGCTCACAGCGCATCTGCTCCTCCGTTACACAGCCCTGAGATAATCCCAGGGCATCTCGCAGGAGTGCTTGTGGGATGCAGCAAGGGAGAGCAGGGAAACAACCCATGGAGCCCAGCAGAAATGGGGACTGGGGCTGCTGGGGGAGCTCGTGAGAGTGTTCAGATGGTGGGGGATGATCTGGCACTGCGGGAACTAAGCCCCAAGCAGGGAAAAGGGGATAGACAGACAGGCAAATTCTGCCGAGCCCCGGCAGGCTTCTAAACGCATCAAGGAAAGCTGAATCCAAGGCTGAGTGGGGAAAGCACGCTGCCCTTCATGCATCTAATGACAAAGGTCTCTCCTTCCCCAGGGTTCGCTGCACCAGCCGAAAAATGTGCTCCCGTGCTGACAGAGGCTGCCACAGCACCGAGAGCTCCTCCTGCCACAGTGGAGGCTCCTCCTGCCATGACAACGAGAGGTCCTGCCACGGCTCCGAGGGGGTCGTCTGCCACGAAGTGAGCGCCGTGCAGGATGTGACGCCAGTGGTGGTCCTCCCTCCCCAGTGCCCCGTGGTCACCGTGCCCGGGCAGGTGCCAGTGGCCCCCGTTCCCTGCCAGCAGCAGCAGCAGATCAAGCAGCCAGTGCAGTGGCCCCCACAGCAGCAGAAGTGAAGAGGCAAGGACGAGCCGACCGTCAGCGCACACCCCGGGGGCTGCGCCTGTCCCCGCTCCTCCGCTAGACACAGCCCTGAGCTTGGGCAGGTCTTACTCCTTCCCTCCAGCACATACGGCCTCCCCCCGCTCCTGATAACGCAAAGTGGCATTAGCATGGCAGAATCGTGATTTGCCCTCGCGCGCGCGAGAATTTGAATCCATTACTTTCCCGCTTCTGTCTCCAGTAGCAAAGATGTGATATTAAAACCTAAAGCTCAAAAAAAACATGCGGGTGTCCTAGTGTTTTTCCACCATTACCCTCCTCCTTATCTTCAGCATCATTCCCAAGCCCACCTGTATTAACAGGAGCTGCTTTCCACAGCCTCCCCCTCTTCCCATTGCACTTGTGTCAAAGCTCAGCTCTCCAGTCCCTCTGCCAGACACATCCAGACGCCGGGTTTGGAAAAGCTGTCTGGGGGTTGGAGGTGCAGATCAGCATCTCTCGTTAATCCCAGCCCTTGGCTCTGCGACAACCGGGCCCTGAGCCTCAGATCCTCACAGGCACATTTTGAAGGAGCTAAAAGTGAAACTTTGGCTTTGTAATGCGTACGTGGCCGGTGAGCACAAAAGCAGACTCCGTCTAGGAAGTCTGAGAATCACCGATCACCACAAACAAGAGGGTGTAAGTGGAGGAAGGACTACATCATACTAACGTTCCTTCTGACCTGTTCTAAACAGAGAATATGGGGTTAGATCGGTATTTTGTGCAAGGTAACTCTACCATCATTGAAAATCCCAGCAAGAGCCCATATTGCCCAGATGAAATACTGGCTGGTGCAAAATATAACTGGGTTTAGGTCAGGCCGTGCACTGCAGCATCGACTCCCACTGTGAACTCTAGTCCTGTCAACACCACGCCTGTCTGGAAAACAAGAGAAAGATTGGGAAAGAAAAAAAACGTTCCCGGTCCCCACCAAGGTTTAAGCTAACTTTTCTCAGCAGAAACCATAAAAGTTCTGAGCTTCCCTTGTACATAAAGAAAAAAGGAATATCAGATGGACAGAGGGCCATAAAAATCAGCAGTTGTATCTCCCATTCCACCAGACTCAGCCCCACAGTCATCTCCGGTGTCCACGAGCATGGAGGCAGATAGCTGCAGGAATCCGTGCCTCTGTGGGATGAGAGCAGTATTGTGTGTAATGCGCCAGATATTTAATTAGCAAAGGGTTTGCACTGAATCTTTGAAAGGAACAAGACACTTATTATTAGCACTTGTTTTATTATTACTGTTAATTAAAATAACAAGGAGCATCATTCCCATGTGCAAGGTACATGATTGCAGGTGCAAGGAATGAACTTCAGGGTCAGAAACGGGCAGCTCTGACTGGGCACAAAGGTATCACCCAGTGCCACCAGTCACCTGTCCCCCCCCCAGACACCCCTCTGCCAGTGCCAAACCCATCCTCTGCCAAACGGGAGGTTGAAACCAAGCCAGACTGGAGGGCTGGGTTTGAGTCTGGTTGAAAGCGTTTGCGGGAAGGGGAGATAAAAATCTCCTATCTTAATTCTTTCTAGGCAGTCCAAGTTTTCACCTACGCTCTCACTCTCAGCTAAGCCGAAGTGCTGAAAGTTGTGTCATTTGTTTAAGGAGACACTTAGGAAGAGCCTGAGGAGTAGAGAAGCAAATCCCTCCTGAGCTGGAGTTTTGTTATTTCAGCACGCGTGCCTGGGAAGGGAAGCAGGAAAGCAGATTGCATAAATTGAGCAGGAAATTGTCGCCACCTTCCCCCTGCCACGAAGGCCACAGCAGCAATGACGCCTGCGCTGAGGACAACCTCTGCAGAGGAGATTTTTCTGGACATTCCCTTAATCAAGTCAGCAGGAGAGGAATGGGAAAGAAACAGACCGCAAAAAAAAGCAGGATAACCCCCAGGCACACATTAGAAAAGCAAGAGGCAAGGGAGCCCTGCATGCAGAGCACGTTTCCCAGACCTAAACAAGTGTTGGGCAAGTGTTGGGCTCCTACACGGTGTTTCTGGCTGTGCCGTTGTGGCTGTTCACAGCGATGCTGCAACGTGAGAGTCCCGGAGTACACCAAGGTGAGGGTCCCACGCAAGCCGCTATCCCATTAATTGCAGCATCCCCCGTAACACCCTTCCAAGCATCCCCCGTAGCTATGGCATGCTCTGCACGCATCATAGCTGCTCCCCAGCTGCTCGGTGCAGCAAGAAGACCGGCTTCGCTGGCACAGTGCGGGCTCGGAGCAGACTGAGCGGCGGTAGCCATAGTGCCGATAGTCGTGGCCGCCCCGGCACGAGTCTCTGCCACGGGCAGAGCCGGGGCCGTAGGCATAGAGGAGGGGTGTGCGCCGGGTGTCCAGCCAAGAGCCTGCCGGGTCATACCAGGTTGAGTTCAGGTTGAAGAAGGCTTCCCTCCCAGAAGAGCACGCCATTTCGGGCGGTGGAGTACACCTGAATGAAAGGCAGCTCAGTGATGGAAGCAAGACGTTATCTTCTTACGCAATTTTTTTATCTACTGCACCTCAAGATAAGCAGGGCCAACCAGGAATAGAGGACTGACTTACATACAGCAAGTCTGGACTTTTTTTCCCCCTTGTTTCACCATTGTCTGTAAGATATCTTCTAGATGACATATTAGATACTGTAATATTTTTCCTGCAAGTGAGATATTAAATCCAAAAACCTAATTTTCCTTGTTATTTTCAAAATTTGGCTATCATTTATCAATGAACTACAAGAAATATTCCATAGACTGTATCTATTTACACTATTTACAATAAACAAGCAGTTTGGTTTCAGGCAGAGCCAAGTCAAGTGCGTAAATCCAGAGCTACAGTCTACAAACAAGTTTCCATAAATGTTCCAGATCATCAGTAAAATCACGTACCTTGGTCAACAACGGGGGAGAAGGAAGGTTAAACTAAAGGGAATGACCTGAAACAGGGGAACTTTATAGAGCTGGAGGCTTCAGCAGTGAGGCATTACTGGAGAATGGGGGCTTTGCTCTCCCCTGACCACAGCCAGTTTTGTTTGCTGCCCTTGGTTCCCCATATTTACATCTGATGCTCTTTTTTTTTTTTCATTTTTACCATCCTCTCTCTTTTATACAACAGCAGATTTACTCCCATACACAATCAAAGAATTCTAAAGGCACTGCCTAACTACAACTTAAATAAAACTTTGTATTTGTAGGTTAATTCCGCACATTGTGATACTGAAGCACAGATGTGAATGGACCTGTTTGAGGGATCCCAGTGAGTCAGTAGAGCATCACCCAAAATCAATTGTGCGTGACGTCTAATCCACAATGCCAACCCGGTGTTGACACATTCTTGCCTTTTATGGGACAAGAAAATGTAATTGCCAGGTTAGATGGGCATGACCTGTATGTAGACATGGAAAAGACCTAAGTTCCTCCATGATTCATGGGAAAATCCAGGCTCAGAAGCATCTACCTCTACCACATTACGATGTTTTGTTTATTTTTTCTTCAGCTACAGCCCTGTCTAATGTGTATTTCCATAAGAGCTGCGGAGATGCCATGGCTGAGTACTGAAAGCAGGACAACAATACTGGCGCTCTGTCCCAGCTCATAGCCCAAACATCATCTTCAACATTATTGTGAAATTAAAGATCTTAAACCTTACTCTGGAGACAGGTACACGACCCACCTTCTAACAACCTCAGCCACCAAAAATTTCCAGAAAGTAAACTAAAGACAGGTTTTATTTAAAATGTTGGTGTAAAAAATTAGAAGTACATTAAGGGAGGACAGAGGAAAATAGGAACAGAAAATAACTACACCTCTGGGAGCATGATTAGGACTTAGGCTGGTGGGTTCACCTCAAACCATTCTTCTCCGGGATTTTTTTTTCACTGCCACCAACACCGTATTGCAGAATTAGACTAAAACAGCATCTATAGCAAGAATAAAAGAAATCCTTGACAGGACACATCATACAGACAGGTTGAAATTATCAATGAAGGACATCTTTGGGCTAATGCCGAATGTCTCATTAAAATATCCGGTACCATCAGGCAAATCAGCTAAAGTATTCCTGCCCTAACCATAATCCGCATGAGTTAACATTAGTAATCATTTTTGTTTCACATGGAGGTGTGATCACGTTTAGCTCTTGGGCCATGTGATGTCCCAGCGCAGCTTGAGGAATTGGTACTTCTGAATTCCAAACATCTCTTCCACTTGATACATGTTGTCCATGACCAGATCCATTGGTTTCTTCGGTATTGGCGTCACTTTGCGTGAAATACCTTCCGATCTCTTTCATAGGGAGGCGAAGGAATTAGAGTGCTATTAATAGCTTATGGGACAATTACAATGCTAAAAGCACCGTGCATCAAAGGGAAAATGTCGGAAGCTGAATACAGCGGATAGAAATGGGCTGGGATATGTAATTAGGTTACACTTGCCAAAAGATGTCTCATGTCCCAGATAACCCTTTGGAAGAGTATAAAAGGTCTCTCATCCCAGCTCCCTTCATTCGCTTCTCTGCTCCTACACACCTTCCTTCCCGTTGCTGAAGGGGTAAGTTCAATTTTTCTGTTTCTCTTGAGTTTCGTTGTGAAACCAGTTGCTTTCATACAAGCTTTGGTAGAGTTGGAGTATGATACTCACTCCTCACCTCTGGACCTCGGTCATGCCAGAGAGCAAGTTCTTGTTACCCGCAAGAGCTGTTTTATTAACGCAAACAACAAGCGGGATGTATGCTTAGTGGGCAGGGGCTCGAGTTGAACAAAAACAGAAAGATCGGAAAGTAGAGAAAGAGGACATACAGAGGACTTTATGGAAAAGAAACTTTGAAGTTTTTGAGTAGAAGGTGCTGGAGGGTCTGGAGCTGCATATGGGCAATGGAGGTTTTGAGTAACTTTTCTCTGAAAAGCAAATTGCATCTGTAAAAGGTCATGTTTTCAGTGGGGGATATAAACTATCTCCCAATACCTAATCAACATTGAAATCGCTTTCTTATCCCCGAAGAACTAGAAATGAGGAAGGAAATGGGGAATTTCAGAGCAAGTTAGAGAATGCAGGTGTGCTCATGTACATAAGGGCTGCTGTAACATCATGAATGTTTCTCTCTTCCCCACAGCTTTGCCGATACTCCAGAAAGATGTGCTCCCGTGGGTCCTGCCACAGCCATGAAACCTCCTGCCACAGATCCCACTCCTCCTGCCATGAGTCAGGACCCTCCTGCCATTACACCATCCAGAGGCAGCCTGTGCAGAAGTACAGCTACGTGACACCCTGCTGCCCCCCCGTGCAGCCTTATTGCCCCCCGGTGCAGCGCTACTGCCCCCCAGTGCAGCCCTGCTGCCCCCCTGTCCAGCGCTACTGCCCCCAGGTCCCCTACTGTCCCCAGTACACCAAGAACATCTGCAAGCTGCCACCAACATGCCCCAAGTACTAACAGCAAGATCCGGCCCCGGCACCTGGACCCACCAGCTCGTTCCTCCCTCGGATGCTGTTGATGCCTAAAGCTTGAATCGCTGATTCTATTTTCTGACTTTCGGCTTGCGTGAACCCTCGAATACCTCAACTGTGATTAGAATTTTCTTCAAATTATAAATCAGATCTATTTTAATTTATTTAGCATGCAAGATCCAGCTGATGGTCTTTTCCAAAAAGGCTGGGAAAGATTTCTGCTGGCAGTGGCTTACACATGATGTATCACCCTCCAAACCATGCCGATGAGACAATAAAATTTCATTTGCAAAAATAGAAATCATTTATGATTTGTTTATTCTTTGACCTCTTTGCTTGAGAATTATCCTTACCTCTGACTTCTTAGTCACCGCTTCTCATTCTTTTCTTCTCAAACTTACCACAAAGTACCCACATCCTAAAGTTTCACAATTAATCGAAGGCTGTCATTGCAGACACGTTCCTGCAGCAGATGAATGCATTTATGGACAGGGAGCTCATCTGTACCCTATTTCGCCTGGGACTGTCTTTCTCAGTTCCCTACTCCAGCAGCACCTCATACTTCATTTGTCATTCTGACTCACAATTACAAACATTTTGAGGTGTCTAATAAATGCAAATAGGCGCCTAGAGGTCTTCTCTAACCTTCCTTCTTTCACTGAACTTCAAATTACTGTTTTCAATGAAAACTGCACACACTTAAAAATAAATGCTAAATCTCTCTCTACTTTTTACAACCTAAGACTATCCTTATCTCCCCAGTCGCCAGCCCATCTAGCTGAGACATCTGTTCTAGAACAGGATCGTTGGCTTCCTTCTGCCAGTGCCTGTTCCTCTGCATCGGTTTCACAAAAAGCTCGCCAACTTGCTTCAGCTGAAATTATTAACTTTGGGTATCTAGAAAAGGGTGAGATGAATGCACCTTGCATGACTGAGAACTGACACAAGGGCCTTCCCCAAAAACACGGCCTTATCAACCTCGATGAACCATTCCTACATTACATTCTACAAAGACCTTCCCCAAAAATACCATTTTATCAACCTGGATGAATTATTTCTACATTACATATGACTCACAGCACACTTCAGAAAACTGCAGGTGAGTTTTTCTGAAACAAGGGCTAGCTCTAAGAGACATTTTTAAAAGCTTTTTATTTTCTGCTGAATCATGGCCTTAAAAAATAAAGAAAAAGAACCCCAATGAAGAGGAACCCCATGAAACCATGCTTTCCTGGGATGTATTTTCAAATTCAGAATGAATTAGCATCTCACAAAACTGCTGGCAGAGTAGCAAATTATTCTTTTTTTCCCAAAATTTGACATGAAAATAAACCCTGAAACATACGAAGGCCATCTCAGTAGGGATAGCTGCTCCCTTCTGAACTTGGTAAGCAACTTTAAGGACCCCCTTGTTCTAGGTCCATCAGAACTGATCCATAGGATGCTCCCAAGGAGTTCCTGTGGCACTCAACTGGATAAAAGTCACAGGAAAGGAACAATTACCTGTTTCATTGTCCCAAAGTATAGTCTTGGGCCGCTGTGAGAGAAACTTCATGGTAAACAGTGAAACACTGCAATGAGTAAAAATTACAAAACTGCTTAAGTAAGACAGGAGCCTGAAGCAATTTGGGATCTGAAAACAGGATGCCAATAAGTGATAGCTTCCCAGCACAAATCCTTTCTGCTTAAGTTTGAAATCCCCTTCTTATAGGAGGAATGTAAACAGGATAATATTGTAGCAGAAGGGAAAAAAAAAGCTGATAGCTGGTGGACTCACAAACAATGAAAAAATTGGAATGGGGGTTGTTCTTCTAGCGTCATCTCCGGTGTTGAGGTGTTAGGTGCGTTTGAGCCAGTCAACAGGCCTTCCCTCTAAGTGGAGTCCATGTGAGTTGTGGCTGTTAATTACAGTCCCTTGTGTCACGAAAAAAAACATATCAATCAAAATGTGAGTCTGCCATGCAGACCAAGGGGCAGCATGCAAGGTAGGAGTCAACACTTTTGAATTGTACGTTGATGCAACACTGGTTGCCCAACGACAAATCACTTAATAACGCTAGGGTTAGGTTCGCTTTTAATATGTAAATGTGCAACTACCTTCAAAATTCCCTTATAAAGCAGATTGGGAAATTCATTGCCTATTAACACGTTAAGGAAAAAGTCATAATTGTTCTTCCTGACTGTGTCAAATCGGAAATGCTAAAAACTAGACACAGAAGATAAATATGAATGTGACTACTTAATTAATTGCCAGCATTACCAAGAGATGCATAATTTCTCGCACAACCCTTTGGAAGGTATAAAAGTTCGCCATCCCCTCTTCTTCCTTCATTCAGCATCAGCTCTTTGTGCTCTTCCTCTCGCTTGCTCCAGCAAAGGGTAAGTTGGATTATATTGATTTATCTCCTCACACAGGAATTATGGCTGATGAGTTCTCTGTTTAGACCTTGCCTTTGTCTTAGAAATTCCTTATGTTTGGTCACTGGGTGCCTGAACATGTAAGCTACTCAAAGGGTGCTCGCTGTTTGCTCGCAGCAGATGGGATGACAGAAAAATAGGAGCAATTGAAGGACCAGATCCGCAAAGACACAGAGTCTTTGGGACCCAGCAAGGAAATAATTCCCAAACTAGCTGGTGATAGAGGGAGAGATCTCTCAGACAAGTCAGTACAGTTTTAGAAGTAAATTTTACCTTAAAAAGCCAACAGTAGCATCTTGGTAGGGAAATTCCCATCAGAGCTGGACCATCATAGAGCATCCCCCAAAAGACAAGGCAGTATCATTTACAGGGTGAAGATATCCCATATGTCACAAAACAGAGGAAAATAAAATTTCCCAGGCCACTACAGAAAAAGAGCCATGGAAAACGCAGAAGGTTACAGTGAGGCAGCTGTGCCAGCTTGATGATCTCTCTCTCCTCCCTGCAGCTTTGCCGATACTCCAGAACGATGTGCTCCCGCGGGTCCTGCCACGACTACAGCTCCTCCTGCCATGGATCCCGCTCCTCCTGCCATGAATCCCGCTCCTCCTGCCACGACTCGGGACCCTCCTGCCATTACACCATCCAGAGGCAGCCTGTGCAGAAGTACAGCTACGTGACACCCTGCTGCCCCCCCGTGCAGCCCTACTGCCCCCCGGTGCAGCACTACTGCCCCCCGGTGCAGCCCTGCTGCCCCCCTGTCCAGCGCTACTGCCCCCAGGTCCCCTACTGTCCCCAGTACACCAAGAACATCTGCAAGCTGCCACCAACATGCCCCAAGTACTAACAGCAAGATCCGGCCCCGGCACCTGGACCCACCGGCTCACTCCTCCCTTGGACGCTGCGGCCATGGATGGTCTCATCCTTACTGAAATCCCTAGGTGTCTGCCATGTGCCTCACTGCTGGTCTGGATGAAGCGTTCCCCTAATTATCACTCAAGGTGTCATTCTTTCTAATTATTCAAGAAATGTCCTTTCTAATTATTCAGAGCATAATTAACTGTTGGAAATCTTTCTATGCCATGCACTTCTGTTTCAGACTCATCTGGGTGTGGGAAATAATAAATCTTAAAATTCATGAAACCTGCATTGTCTTTCAATTTCTTTATTCACTTTTTCCTGTAGACTTTTTTTTTTCTGGATTCTTCAGTCAAATTCCCTCATATTCTTAGAGTGCCCCGATAGTTGGTAGCCAATAACAATTCCCACGTTCATTTGTGGAGAAAACAGACACATTAGTAGAGTAAAAAGTCCTCAACTATCAAAAATCTATGTGGACGTAAAGGGCTGAGCAGAACAAAGCTTCCCCTGCTTACACCAGACGATGAGCTGGTCTACACAGATTTTTGTCCCATCGTTTTGAAAACAACGAGATCAAAGAGAATTGAATGCAAACTCTTTTGTTTTGGAGACAAACATAACTCATTAAATGAAAGAGGAATAAGTAGAATAAGCAGTTCACAGTTGCTAATGTTCTTGCTTAATACGTGCAATAACTTACTCCAAGCTCAACTTCAGAACTTGGGCATACAAATATTTTCAAATATCTTAATACCTCTTAGTCTCTGAAAACAGAAGTCACAAACAACTTTTTCATATTCCAGTGTTGCTTGTCAGTAGCATATACTTTGGAGCAGCGAAATGGGTTAGTCCAGAGAAGGTCCATCTCATATAAGACTCTTGCGCACTCACACAGCACGATCTGAACACCACAATATGTTGTTATGGAGAGCTCATAAACCCAACACTGCAGAATGTAACTGAACAAGTATCAACCCCCACATTGCTCTAAAAAGGACGTTTCATCACTGTAGATTGGGCTTCCCTTATATCCTCCCCTAAAAGAACTGCAAGCAATGGATGACAGCTCTTCAGAGATCATGTTTTCCTCAGCACGATCTGAATTTGAAAGATTCAGAAACATTTTTTCAGTAGGTGTAACCACGGACACCCCAGTTTTGGAAGTCTGTTGAGGAGGTAGAAAGATTTCAGAGGAACATTGGTGTGATGCTCCAGGCCAAAGCATGGAGGAAAGGAGAACTGTCACACAAGCATCGGCTTCACTGACTGGGCAGCCGCAGCCTCTCTTGGTTTTGAACCTGCAGTTGAGTCACAAAATGTCCCTGAGGAATTCGTGCAATCCTCCTTTGCTGCACAAAACTCACCACAAGCAATTATATCACCTCTAGCCTTAAGAAAAGCTGTAGGACACCCATATTTTATAGACAGCTTCTCGTTAGCAGTTAGCGAATTACTCTAATGGGTAACATTTTCCAAAGTTGATGAGTTACAGGCTTCATTGTCATACGCTTCAAAGACTGAGTCAAACAGGATTATAAATCCAACTTTAGGTCCCGTAATTTCATCATTAGTGACAGAACCCAATATTTGCTCAAACTTCAGCTCAAACGCTCCCTTTCTCTGAATTCTCTGGTTTCCGGACATCTCTGCAGGTGAGGTCAGGTGAAAAAAGTACAAGAAATCAGTGAAGGGAAAGAGAAACCGAGGACCAGGAAAACCTAACATAGTCATGCTTTATACAGACCTCATCACCAGATATTTTTCTCTGATCTTAAGTACAAAATAACCTTTGATACATGTGGAACAACCTTATAGGGTCAGCCAAGTCACCTGGCAAGTCAAGCAACCTGTGAAGAATCAGAAATATTCTATTTTTTGCCATACCAGGGGACCAAGGAGATCACGCCAGACTTCCCAGCATCGTGCCATACCCATGAGTTGCAGTTGGCAATCCCATTTCCTCTTGGCATTCGACAACACGCAAATTAAAATCCTGAGTTGTCACCTGCACAAAACGGTAGGCCTACCCCAGGAGTCAGCATTTCTGAGACTTAAAGACCTTTATGTCACTGATGCAATCCCGGTTGCCTATTGGCAAGCTAATTAACACCTATGAGATTAGTGTCAGTCTCCAGGAAATGGGAGAGAAATGCCTTCCGAAATCCTTATGGGAAATGCATAAGGAATTACATATGGGGCGAAATACGGTGCGTCAAAGCGGAAACACTAAAAATAGGGTAGCGCAAACATCTGCGGGATTGAGTGCGGAAATAATTAAATTGTCATTGCAAAGAGGTGTCTCATATCCGAGATAACCTTTCGGAGCCATATAAAAAGCCACTCAGCCCAGTCCTCCTCAGTCGCTCACCTTCGCTTCCAGATACTTCTCCCTGTAGCTGAAGAGGGTAAGACCAATTTTACTATTTCTGTTCATGCTGAGATAGAAGAAACCTCTGCTAGAGGTTTTCATGGACCTCCTGGGAGCTGGGACTTACCTAAATGCCTTCTCTTTGCACCCTTGCGATGCTCAGAGGCAGGCATGATGAGCGGCGGATGGAGGGACGGGATCATAGAATGGTTTAGGTTGGAAGGGACCTTAAAGATTGCCTAGTTCCAACCCCCCTGCCCTGGGCAGGGACACCTCACACTAGACCAGGATCATCAGGGAAGGTCCAGCAAGGGCACACGAAGGGATCCTTGGGTGACACCAGCTCCATGCTGTTCCACGAGGGAGATGGGGTTTGGGATGGGCTCATGGGGCTCATGCATCGGCTTGTGGGGACCTAGCTTCAGACAGCAATTGCCAGAGCAAGCCCTGCAGATTAGGCAAGATCAAGGGTGCATTCAGTGTGGGTTAGGCAGGCAAAAAGAAAGAGAGCAGCAGTTCACTGGGAAGCTCAAGAACGATATGACACGCCGGAAGGCTGTGCTGCCATACAGCATGACCTGGACAGGCTGGAGAGCTGGGCAGAGAAAAACCTGATGAAGATCAACAAAGGCAAGTGTAGGGTACTGCATCTGGGGAGGAATAACCCCATGCATCAGTACAGGTTGGGGGCTGACCTCCTGGAGAGCAGCTCTGTGGAAAGGGACCTGGGAGTCCTGGGGGCCAACAGGGTGACCATGAGCCAGCAATGTGCCCTGGTGGCCAAGAAGGCCAATGGCATCCTGGAGTGCACCCAGCAGAGTGTGGCCAGCAGGGCGAGGGAGGTCATCCTCCCCCTCTGCTCTGCCCTGGGGAGGCCGCAGCCGGAGCACTGTGTGCAGTTCTGGGCTCCCCGGGTCAAGAAGGACAGGGAACTGCTGGAGAGGGACCAGCAAAGAGCTACAAATATGATTAGGGGACTGGAGCATCTTTCTTATGAGGAAAGGCTCAGGGACTTGGGGCTTTTTAGTCTAGAAAAAAGAAGACTCGGGAGATCTTATCAATACTTATAAATACTTAAGGGGAGGGTGCCAGGGGGATGGGAACAGTCTTTTTTCAGTGGTGCTCAGTGATAGGACTAGAGGTAACAGGCACAAACTTGAGCACAGGAAGTTCCACCTAAACACGAGGAGGAACTTCTCTCCTGTGCGGGTGGCAGAGCACTGGCACAGGCTGCCCAGAGAGGTTGTGGAGTCTCCCACACTGGAGACGTTCAAAACCTGCCTGGACGCCGTCCTGTGCAACGTGCTGCAGGTGTCCCTGCTGTGGCAGGGGGCCTGGACTTAGATGATCTCCAGAGGTCCTTTCCAACCCTGACGATACTGTGATACTGTAATATTATTTAAAAAAAAAAGGGGGGGGGGGGGGGAAGGAAAAAAAGAATTTAATCTGGGGCTTCTCTCACCACATTGATCTCTTGCTCCTGACAGCTTTGCCGATACTCCAGAAAGATGTGCTCCCGTGGGTCCTGCCATGATAACAGATCCTCCTGCCATGAATCCCGCTCCTCCTGCCACGACTCGGGACCCTCCTGCCATTACACCATCCAGAGGCAGCCTGTGCAGAAGTACAGCTACGTGACACCCTGCTGCCCCCCCGTGCAGCCCTACTGCCCCCCGGTGCAGCGCTACTGCCCCCCGGTGCAGCCCTGCTGCCCCCCTGTCCAGCGCTACTGCCCCCAGGTCCCCTACTGTCCCCAGTACACCAAGAACATCTGCAAGCTGCCACCAACATGCCCCAAGTACTAACAGCAAGATCCGGCCCCGGCACCTGGACCCACCGGCTCACTCCTCACCCAAAGCCTCGAGCTCGTCTCCTTGCCCATCATTTCTCTGCAAGCAAACGCTTTTAATCGTGTGGTATTAGGATGAAGTGTCTCGGTTCAACGAGCTTTGAGCTTCTTTCTGCCAACGCAAGGCACACTGTCCGCTGGGAATAGTTTCTTTCTTTCTCTGCTGCTTCATTCTCCAGCAAGACAATAAAAATTATATTTCAAGCCTACCTAACAGTTCTGGATGTTTTTAGTCACCGCTCCATCATATCTGCTTGTCTGGTGGCATCTTTTTTTTTCCTTGTGGTTTTAGAGCCATGCTTTAATCACTGGTGAAAATAGCTAAAGTAGGAGGAACGCCAAGGAAACATGAAAGTCAAGGAAAATGCCCGGGGCACCCACCAGTGATGCCAGGAACGCTGCACCGCACGCAGAGGGCTGGGAGAAACACGTCGGGTTAATTCCTGGTGAAACCGAATATTTGCCCTGAGCTCAGCAGATGCAATGGGGGGTTCGGAGTTACCGCCGGGGGCCCGGCCTGCACGCTCATGTTTTTACTGCGGACGCAATCTTTAAAAGCCGCTGGTATATTTGGAAACAAAACAAAGCAAATCCTGCAGGGTTTGGAACCTGCCTTGGAACACCCTCAATTAAACAATTTCTAGAGTGTAAAATGAGAGAAGGTTTCCCCAGCGTGATTCACCCGTCCCAGGGCAGGCATGGGAAATAAGCTGGATGAGCTGAGCTCTGCAAGTACCCAGTAAATGACCAGTTGGTATATAAGTAATTGGAATTAGTTATTTATAGGTTATGGAGAAAATTGTCATTACAGAGGAACAGCCTGCTAAAAAGGAAAAGTTGCAAACAGGATGCAGAGAGCAATTAATTACTCACCTACATTCAAGTTGTTGCCATTGCTAAGAGATGGCTCATTTTCATGCGACCCCTGGCAGCTACAGTAAAAACTTTTCCTTACTCATTCTTCACCTCTCTGCAGTCAGGTACTGAGTCAATGAGGCTTTCTGTCCTTAGGAAGGGGTTGTCTTCAAGTTCACTTTCCCTTACTGCCCCAGGCCTCAAACTTTCTATTCTGTGACTAATCACCGCACATCTTATTTCCTCTTCATTTTCCAAGTCCGACGAAAGGCACAAAACCTCTGAACTGGTTACACTTTCTGTTGTGCCCAAGCTTGAAGATCCCGTTAACTTGAGGATGAGAAATGGCTGCAATAACGGGGGAACAAGAACAAAGCTCATTTTTTTTTCCTATTCCATTCTATTCTATTCCATTCCAAGCTTTTGTCAGCCCTGGAGAGGTTTGACACCTGGAACATTAAAGACCAAAGGGTCTATGAATGCATTACCTCATTAGAATATTTTTTTTTTTAAATCAGAGACCATAGACATTTGGCAAGAGAAGAAGTCTTCAATACCTAATGCTCTAGATAGTTTAAAGAATCATTTCTGCTTTGCTGAGTATGTGTTAAATAATGTAACAGCGGATTTCCACAGCTAGGATAAACTGTGAGCAAACCCCTAAGGATTTAATGAGGAGGAACTTGCCTTAGCTGTTTCACAGCAAGGATTGCTTCACTGCATCCATAATTCCCAAATCTAAACAAAGTGGTGTTACTCTAGGCATCCTACAGAGCCTGCTAAATTCATGCCCTCAATGCAAAATTTAATTGGAATCTTTTTTGGGGATCTAATGTGAATCTTTTCTTTTGTAAAACACCTCCTGTAAAATCAGTTATGGGTCTCCCAGCTGCCTACAGATCTGTCTCACAGGGCTTTAGACATCCCTGATGTTCACATTCAGCTCTAACGGCAGGAGGAGGTTTTTGATGGTGGATGCACCAGATCTGTACAAAGTCACACAGAAAACTGCCTCATTTTGATCAACATCTCTCACTTTACCTCACTGCTCAGGATCCCCCACATTTCTAACATCAGCACCACCTTCCATTTCTCCACAGGCTCAGAAACCCCCTCCTGGCCATCTCCCAGGTTGCCATGGGCCTCCTTTATTGCTAGCTGAGATGCAGGTACTCAGCTGCTGTACATCTCTATCACTAATTAGATTATAATGGGTGGCAGTGACCTTGTCTAACCCGGTCATTAGCATGAGGCCAAACTCAATAGGAAATGAAGCCTATGTTTTAGCGGACGGGCACAATGACCTTGGAAAGAGCTTGCCTGGAGAAGTGGTGACTTCATGACCTTGGAAAGAGCTTGCCTGGAGAAGTGGTGACTTCATGGTCCTTTGAATTCTTCAAAGCAAGACTGGCTAGCTTTCCAAAAGCTGGGATGTAGGCAAATAAAAACAGTAGCTGCCCAACAGAAACTGAGCTGAAACGGGTGCTTTATGTCACCCAAAGTCAAACTGAAGGTTCACAATGACCTGTCTAAAGGGGGCCTACAGGAAAGCTGCAGAGGGACTTTTCACAAGGGCATGTAGCGATAGCAGAAGGGGGAATGGCTTCAAACTGGAAGAAGGGAGATTTAGGTGAGATATTAGGAAGAAATTTTTCACTCTGAGGGTGGTAAGGCACTGGAGCAGGGTGCCCAGAGAAGCTGTGACTGCCCCATCCCTGGAGGTGTTCAAGGCCAGGTTGGATGGGGCTTGGAGCAACCTGGTCTAGGAAGGTGTCCCTGCCCAGGGCAGGGAGTTGGAACTGGGTGATTTTCAAGGTCCCTTCCAACCTAAACCATTCTATGATTCTATCTTGCCCTCAGCATCTGTGATCTGGATTGCGCTGTGTTTCTGTATGAACAGAAAGAGCTTGAAACTTCTCTCCTTCACCCTAGCAGAGATCGGGGTGTCTCCAGTGAAGCTGTATGCTGTAGGGGAGGGTGATTGAGGGTCCTTAGGTGCTCTGCTCCCACAGACGCACAGCCCGGCGGCAGCAGGAGCTGCACTCCTCCTCGGGGTGATCTCAGAAACAAAACATTTCATCACGTCAGTCACAGTCCCGGGTCCCGTGAATTCCCTCTGACCAGAGAGAGATAATTTTTTAAAAAGACGTAGTTTAATTTGAAATCCTAAAAATGCTCAGGACATCATGTGAGGCCTTCAGGCTCTCCGGCAAAATAAATATTAACATCATTAATGAATAATTGCAACATGATCATTTACATCAGCACTAATGACTGCCAATGGGTGACTGAGAACTGAGCAGAGAGTTCTTCCAAAAATAACATCCGTAGGTGGATCTTTCATTACTCGAGGGCATACTGGAACTTAAAAAAATGGAATAGGAATTTTGCAGATCAAGTTATGCTAAGCAGAAACAGGATGTAAAAATTCCAGAAAAGTTTTGCATTTTGCTTTTACCTAAAGATATCAAAAAGGAATTGGAAAAATACAGATTCCGATTTGACCCAAACTGCATGATGAATTTACACAGTCCTTTGCACCTAAAATTTCTGACATTGGCAAGGCCAAGGGCATGCATTTTCCCATGCACAGATGGGATGAGGCAGCAAGGCATGACACGTCAAGAACTTTCTGTTACATTTTTGCCCATCTGATGACCAGGCACCCCAAAGAAAGACATCGGGATTCACCATTTCTGCATTCAAAATCAAACACAGGGCCATGGAATTACACTTGCTGGAATTCTATTTAAAAGAATCATATCAAGGAGTGACTGACGTCCAGAAGGCCTCTGCATGCCTCTGGAATCCAATGCTCCTCAATCTTAACTATGATTTTTATGTTAATTGAGCACTCTCTAGCTCTGAACAAGCCACACAGCATCTCAGTGTAACAGCGTTACCATATGCAAAATGAGCAGAAACATACCTTTTAAGCAGTTCACAAGCATCACACAAGAATTAACTTGACATTAAAAAATTGTAAAAAATTTACAGAACAAATTGCTAATAACACAAAATTGAGGGGTTGGTCAAAAACAATGAGGCAAAGACTAAATAGATGAAGGCGCATTCAACAAATAAGTATAGGCTTAGTGCGTAAATCACGAATTGCTGTGGGGTACCTCATTTCCGGCAGGACAATTTCGAGCTATATAAAAGGTCTCTCCGTCCCTTTGCTCCTCACTCAACTGAACCAACTCAGTTAGCACGGTAAGTGTTACCTATTGGCAATGTTCCTTGGTAGCAATGGTTCTCATTTGGTTTTGGTCAAGCAATGAATTGAAATGTGTCTCTGTATCTGATCTTTGTAGGGTGTTGGACTAGGTGACCTTTAGAGGTCCCTTCCAACCCAAACTGTTCTATGAGTCTATGATTCTCCGATCTGCAGCTCGCTCTGAAATCCAGATTTTCCTAGCCTGTTGGGCTATTGCTTATTGCAAAAGACAGTTGGTGGAGAGAGCACAGTGGAAAATGATCTTCTTGGGATGGAAATTCAGGGAATGATCTTCATGCATGAGCACAGGAAAGTTAGTTCCCAGGATAGTTCAAAAGATGCACAAATATCGCTGGGATAGTGATGGGTGGCTTGATTTTAAGGATCTTTTATTGTAACTCAAGACAAATAAATAGGAAGCAGTGCGTGATATGGCTATCACCCATGGGCCGAGACAACAGCATTTGTATGCCAAAATAAAACATATCTATATACTTAGAAGGATGGGTTCTATCTGAAAGTACACTGTGTTTCAGGTCCTCGCTCCTTCCACCACTTCCTACACTACCAACAGCATGTGCTCCAGTGGATGTTGCTCTACCGGATGCTGCTCCGTCGTGAAGAGCAAAACGGTGTGCTGCAGCCAGCCGTGCCAGAAGACCATCTGCTGCGACCCGTGCCAGAAGACCATCTGCTGCAGGCCATGCCAGAAGACCGTCTGCTGCAGCCCATGCCAGCAGTCCTGCTGCTGCGACCCATGCCAGAAGCCCTGCTGTGACCCATGCTGCTGTGACCCATGCCAGAAGCCTTGCTGTGACCCGTGCTGCTGTGACCCATGCCAGAAGCCCTGCTGTGACCCATGCCAGCAGTCCATCTGCTGTGACCCATGCCAGAAGCCCTGCTGTGACCCATGCCAGCAGTCCATCTGCTGTGACCCATGCCAGAAGCCCTGCTGTGACCCGTGCTGCTGCGACCCATGCCAGAAGCCCTGCTGTGACCCATGCCAGCAGTCCATCTGCTGTGACCCATGCCAGAAGCCCTGCTGTGACCCATGCCAGCAGTCCGTCTGCTGCGACCCATGCCAGCAGTCCTGCTGTGACCCATGCCAGAAGCCCTGCTGCGACCCATGCCAGCAGTCCTGCTGTGACCCATGCCAGAAGCCCTGCTGCGACCCATGCCAGCAGTCCTGCTGCGACCCGTGCCAGAAGCCCTGCTGTGACCCATGCCAGCAGTCCTGCTGTGACCCATGCCAGAAGCCCTGTTGTGACCCATGCCAGCAGTCCTGCTGTGACCCGTGCCAGAAGTCCTGCTGTGACCCATGCCAGCAGTCCTGCTGTGACCCGTGCCAGCAGTCCTGCTGTGACCCATGCCAGAAGCCCTGCTGTGACCCGTGCCAGCAGTCCTGCTGTGACCCATGCCAGAAGCCCTGCTGTGACCCGTGCCGGCAGCCCATCTGCTGTACCAAGGTGTGCCAGAAGTCCTGCTGTTGTGGCCCGACTTGCCCACGACCCTGCTGCTGCTGTGGCTGCTACCCCTGCTGCTGCTCTGGATGTCTGCCTTGCTGCTCCTACGTGGTGAAGAAGAAGCCCGTTGTGGTGTGTTGCAGCCCCGTGCAATACTGCTCTCCCATGAGGAAGTATTGCATTCCCATCCAGCAGTGCTGCTCCGCCATCAAGAAGTGTTGCTGAGCCAAATCTGGGTAGCAAAAGCAGCTCTGCCCGCTCCCATCTCTGGCGTGCAACAAGAACAGGCACCAGGAGATGAAAACCTGCTCATTTGCTTCTGGTTCACATGATGACGGAGTAAACTCCTAGCAATTTTCTTCTTGTTTTCAAACTTAAGCTGTCTTCTTCTTTCTGTCCTTTAATTACTGAATATCTGCAACGCACTTGAAGATATCGCCCATTGTATAAGGCAAAGAGCTATTAGATATCAGTGGGGCTGTTAATTCTCTTCTTGGTGTACGGGACTTGGGATATCTTTGCTGTTAATGTGATCATTCTTCATTTTCTCTCTTGACTTGTAGACAATAAAATTTAGCATTAAGCAAAATGCAAAAATCTTGTCTTTTGGTTGTTCTTACATTGTTTTGTCCAGAACATGTCCTCATTCTGATGCCATTTTCTGTGCCTTCGGCCAGGCTCCTGCTGGCTACAGATGTGTCCCATGGCACAGAAGAACATTTAGGACACAAAGAGCTGCCCAGCCATTCTTCCCATTGCCATAAATTAGGTGATGTCTAAAGACAGCAAGTAGAGCAGCATGATCCCTTCTTGCACTTACTGATCACCTGCTTTGGTTAGCTCAATTTTTTCTATAAGACTAAATGGTTAAGGTAAATAAAGCTCAAAGGACACAGACTAAAAGAAGCGTGCATAATTCCACCATCTGTAAACACACCATTCCATAAGATGTACGGGAATTCATCCCTGATATTGGAATAGGAATTTCAACAAGTACTGAGAGGAATCCACTACTCACTGAATAGCAGGCACCATCTTCTCCCACTGTCATCTTCAACAATAAAATTTCGGAAAACACCTTGTATCGGTGAATTATTTTTGTGTGAGCAGAGATTTTCATGCGCGACGTTCCTGGATTACAAGCAGTGGAATGAAACCCAGGTGTTAGCATACAACTTAAAAGCTTCATTCCTAAAATAGCACACCCATGAGTCAACAATACCTTTTCTACCTGGCTGGGACTTCCTTTACTATTAAAATTCAGGACTCAGCTCTGAATTGCACGTCTCAGGAAAATGCCTGCAGCACTGTCTTGATTGCTTCCCTCAACCAAATCTTCAGCGCATACACAGAGTCTGCATTAGAATAATCTTCTCTACCACGTTAGTCTCTTCTGAAAATATCACTCAGGTCTTCAGGAGCTTTTTATTAAGAAGTAAATCAGATATCATACACTGGCAGAAGGATATCCAATAGCAGACCAGATCAGACCAGACCAGACCATACTATATCAGAAGTGCATTCTGTTAAGGAAATTTTGTGAATGTTAATTTCATCATGTGCTGGAAAAGCTGCCATGACAGATTCCTCCCCACTCACAAAGGTACTGCAGCTCTCAAATTCACATAACCACAATGGCAGCTTACAAAGTCATCATGCCATGACATGGCATGGCATGTAAAAGGCATTTAGTGCAAAAGACGTTATTTCTGACCCAACTATACATAAAATGCCAGCAGCTCCTCAATATCTGTATAAGACCCAGATTAGCAGCAGCCTTGCAGGATTGACATCCATTTCTAAGGAAGACATGGACCTGGTGGAGCGGGGCCGGAGGAGGCCACCAAGAAGATCGGAGGGCCGGAGCCCCTCTGCTGTGAGGACAGGCTGAGAGAGTTGGGGTTGTTCAGCCTGGAGAAGGCTCTGGGGAGACGTTATAGTGGCCTTTCAATACTTAAAGGGGGCTTACAAGAAAGATGGGGACAGACTTTTCAACAGGGCCTGTAGCAATAGGACAAGGGCGAACAGTTTTAAACTAAAGGAAGGAAGATTCAGACTAGATAGAAGGAAGACATTTTACAAAATGAGGGTGGTGAGACACTGGAAGAGGTTGCCCAGAGATGTCCCATCCCTGGAAACATTTCAGGTCAGGCTGAGGCGGGGCCCTGAGCAACCTGATCTAGTGGAAGATGTCCCTGCTTATTGCAGGGGTGTTGGACTAGGTGGCCTTTAAAGGTCTCTTCCAACCCAAACTATTCCATGATTCTAACACAGGGGTCATCTTGGCCAATATGGCGATAATAAAGCCTGATAAAAAGGCAATGAATGATTTATTCAGTGGATGACATGTTTGAGGGTTTACACAAAGAAGGCATTACTTCCTGCAGGAAGGTATCTGGCTATTATCGTGTAACCAAAACAATGCTCCCCAAGGGACAATTCCAGAAGAGGCACCCAACGTCATAGGAGGTCATGTTAACACCTTGGGAAGAAACTATGTGTCCCAGCCACCAGGGATCACCTGCCACCACTCCGGCCTCACACTAAGAGTCTGCTGAACGTGATGGCAGACTGTATTTGCCATGAATAGATGTTGTCTCAGCATCTTGGGACTGTCATCTATTATTGGTGTCCCCTCTCATCAAATGAAAACTCCATCAACACCTTCTTCTTCTCACGTGGAGATGTCCTGGCTCTGTGCATGGCCACAGTTCCTTCCCCCATGCCCAAGCCTGTTTCATAATATCTGCCTTGACTCCAACCATCTTATCCATTGCCTCCTGACTGTTCAGTCAAGCTGTGCATGCACAGCAGCCTTGGCCTTAGCACACTGCCTCCAAAACCATTATAAGTAATGGCTGGAGAAGTCCTGCTGGGTGCCTGAACTCAGAGCAGCTGTGGGCTCCCAAGGTACGGAGGAAAGGCACAGAGAAATGCACTCAGGATTGACTCTCCAGTCTTGAACCTCACAGTTGCCTACAGTGACACAGAATCAAATTATTAGTGTGAAACACTCAAATGTGATCATCATGAATATCATTAAATACAAGCTGGCTTGGTCCCACAAACGTTAGAAATAATCTCAGAAAATGGAGCATCTGGAAACAACACAGAAAAAAAGGTAATGTGCGCTACTGCTTTGAAAGCTGCTTAGTTTAGAGTTAATCCATCCCTTCCATGGACAAAAATGAAAAAAAAATCTTAATAGTTTGGCAGAAATAAAAAGCAGGTGGTGTGAGGACCAAGCACTGTAGAGGGGGACCCAAGAACAAAACTGAGAAAGGATAAACTCTTTGGTCTCCACTTTGACCACACAGCCACCTCTCAGAGGCAGGAAAAAAAGATTCATGGTGACAAATAGTTTCCACTGATCCCCCCAAAATCCCAACCAGGTGCAGAGGGGACACGTGATCGGTGACATTTTCAAGTTCCAGGCATGGTTCTCCCACTGCTTCAGCAACCCCCCTCCCCCCCAGGCACATTGTTAAGTGTCTCTGCGTCTCAAGGTCATTCCTCAGGAGGTGGATGGGAATACCTTACAGCTACCTCCGGTCCCCATTAATGCAAATTCATTAGAAAATTTGCACCTGTTGTTCATATGTGCAGCTAATTAGGGTGCAGAATTGAGGTGGTGAGCAACCAGAAAGAGGTAAAGATTAAATACCGGAAGACACATGAGCGGCATACGCTGGGTGATACACAGCGAAGTCAGAATTGCCAAAGAATGCCTCATTTCCAGGGGGGCGGCTTTGAAGCATATAAAAGGCTCCCCAGCACAGTGGTCTTCGTTCGCTCACCTTGACTTCTCCTCTCTTGTCCTCACTGCTCAACAGGGTAAGTCAGAGCTTACTTTTCATTTGCACTCTACTGTACTTCTGTGAGCTTTTGCAAGAAGCCATCTAGGATTTCCTGTACTGTCTGTTTGGGACCAATTTTGAGAGATTGGTTTTGGGACCCACCTGGGTGGCTTCTTCCTGATGGAACCAGTGCTGGACAATATGCCAAATGCACCGGTGTCCAAGGCAAAAATGTGGAGATCTCAGGGACAGGCTGGGGTGGGATTCTGGGACTTCCCCAGCCAGTTTGGGATGGATTTTGGGATAAGCAGGCTTTAAGATACCTAAACAACTGGGAGATTCAGGCACAGAAAAAGAGACTCTCTCTGTTCCTTCCAGCTTTGCCTACACTACTACCAACAACATGCCCAACGGAGGTTGCGGATGCTGCGGTGGAAATAACTACTCCGTGTGCTGCTACAGCACCAGGAAGTCGTGCTGCAAGACGCCCATGTGCTGCTCACCCATGCAGTGCTGCTGCCCCTCCACCTGCTGCATGCCCGTGCAGACCTGCTGCTACACCATGAACAACAACAGAGGCTGCTGCGGCGGCAACGGTGGTGGCTGCTGTGGCAGCTAAACCCTCTCGGCAAAGCGGCAGGCAGGGCTGCGTCGCTGACTGCTTCCCTCCTGGCTCATTCGGTGTCGGATATGGATATGGATATGGATATGGATACCACCCTAAATGCTCTTCCACCTTTTCTTAGAGACTGTAGATCTTCTTTGCTCTTTGCCTGCCTTTAATCACCAAATGGTTGTAATGTGCTTTGAAGTTGCTGCCCGTTGATCGGTGTGATTTTCCTTAGTCCTGCTGTTAATTTTCCTCTTGGTATGTGGGATGCTTAATTCTTTTCATCACTGTTTTTTCTTCAATCTGTCTGAAAAACAATAAAATCTGTAGCTCATGACCCTGCAAAACTCCTGATGGTTGTCTGTTTGCTAGCTGGTGCATCCAGAGTGTGTCACCACACCTATCGGGGTGTCTTTGCATTTTCTTCCAGTGTTGGGATGCTGCTGTCTAAAAGGCGCTAACTGGGAGGATTTGCCTACACAGAGAAAATCATTGCATCCCTGATGGAGTTCTGAGCTCCTGCATGGGTCTATTCAAAGACAAGCTGAGTGTCTGGCATCCCCGCGAGCAATATTTCTCCTCTCACTATAAAACCACAAAGAAATAGGAAGAAAGGAATACATAAACTTGTAAAGTACATTAATTTGTTCTGAAACAGTTTGACAGGCACATCCCAACTAGGGAAGCTCCATGTATTTCAACCAGCTAGAGGTCTACTTCAGAACCTACAGGCAGTCCCCATAAATAGTTTAACATTTATGAGATGGAGGTCTTGCCTCTGCTCAAATGTCTGGGTTAGCAGATACCGAGTTGAAGTGTTAGAACAAATGGTGAGAAACCTCAAGGAGTGACTGGGTCAGCAAGAGTTGTACCAAAACATAGCAGGCAAGATCCGCACCACAGTCCCCATTCTGTGTCTAATGCCCTTTGCTGGCTCTGTTTCTGCACCGCTCCAGTCCCTTCTTTGCATCAAGATCCATAGCCCACCGGCCAAAGACCATTCAGGTCCCTAGGTTACACGAATGGCTGCACACAACTATCAAGGGTGGGAAAGGCCCACCTGCATCATCGCTCCTTCTTGCAGTTGCAGGATTTGCCAATGAGAACTTTGCCTCTGGAGGCACAAGTGAAGGGTGCCCCTTTGCAGGCAAGCGCATGCCTCTACAGAGGGAACCTGATGGAAAGGAAATGCCATGCATGTCCTTCTACCCTGCCTGGAGAAGTTGCAATTACATGCATTGCTTCTCCAGCATTTCACTCAAGGAATGACTCTCATCCCAGAAAAGGCTGGAAAGGAGCTGGCTGCATTTACTTCAGCAGTGAAGAGGCACTAAAATTGTAATATCCCCCCACCTTGCGCTGCGCAGAAAGCAAACCAAGGCCCCTGCTAGCATCCTCAGGGCTGGTAGCAGCTCGTCTAGGAGCAGCCCTCTCTGGAGCACCCGGGGGATGTCAGGCAGCTGGCAGGGAACTCGCCAGGCAGGCTCCACCATCCTCTCATTAGGCAGCGCTCCTCTCAGGATAATGCGGCAAGGTCTTCAAACGAGAGCTGCAATTTTAGGCCGTGGAAAAAATTCCTCCCAAATACCCTGTGTTCCTGCCAGCACTCAGCCCCACAGCAAAGTGCATTGGAGGCAGTGGCTGGCGTTAAATAAGCATTCATCCACCCTGGCTCAGTTGCCCAAGGCTCTGCCTTACCTTGACCTTCCTCCCTTCCTCTTTCCCTCCCAGAAAGTGGTTCCACCTCAGCAACGTCTCTTCCTCCATCGCTTCTGAGTCCCTGCCTCCCACTTAGCTCCATGGCCCCAGGTGGGAGCAGTTTTCTGTGCTTGTCATATCTCTTCCACCTTCATCTTCCTCTCACCCTCTCTGTCCATGCCAGGCTCCTTCATTTACCACTTCCAGCACCCACAAAGAGTCCTACACAACCTCCAACTCTAAACCCCCTTCCCTCCCCACTGAGGAGCTGGATGGGGTGGTCCTGCTGGGTGCCAGGGCTCCAGGACACAAGGGGGTTTCAGCTGGATGGGAGGAGACGCTGCAGGAGGGACATGTTGACATTGTGCCCAGTCCCAGAGCCATGGCTCCTTGCGCTGCCGCTTGCACAGGCAATGCTGCCCCTTAACTATTTAATTAAAATGCCAAATATTCTGAAGAGGATATTCAATCCAGAGTTTTCAAAAATGTTTCTAGGGAAGCGGTCGAAGTAAAGGGAGCAGCCTTTTCTCTTTTTTCAGTGGTGCCCAGTGACAGGACAAGAGGTAATGGGAACAAACTTGAACATAAGAAGTTCCATCTTAACATGAGGAGGAACTTCTTTCCTGTGAGGGTGGCAGAGCACTGGCACAGGCTGCCCAGAGACATGGGGGAGTCTCCCACTCTGGAGCCATCCCAAACCCGCCTGGACGCCGTCCTGTGCCACTGCTGGAGGTGACCCTGCTGTAGCAGGGGGTGGGACTGGGGGAGCTCCAGAGGGCACTTCCAACCCCGACCATTCTCTGATTCTGTGAAAGCAGAGCAGGAACTGAAGCGCTCTTGTCTTAGTGATGCCCACGTGCCCCAGATTGCAGGATTTGCAAAAATTTATGCAAGCCAAAAGACAAAGATGGTTTTGGCATGGCAAAGACGTTCTTAACATGCGTGAGGGCAAGATGATCTTGCATGGAGTCACATGCAGGTGAATGAGACCCAGGAGCCAGCATGACTCCCAAACACATGGTCTTATGGTCTTCTTGCTCCGTCCTCACGTGCATGTCCTGTGACCGGGAACAAACATACGTATATTCATGAAAATTTCCAAATATTTTTTTCAAACAAATCAGTCCAATGAAACAGCCCATCACGTGCCCAAAAGACGCAACCCAGGGGTTCAGTTTCAGCTCGTGCACTGATTCAGCACCAGCCGCTGCTGAGTAAGTCCCTTAGCATCTTTGACCGTCACTGTCTGCATTTGTCAAACAGATATGAGGATGCATTTTTTGGCTCCCTTGCAAGGTTGCAGAGAGGACAAATTCATTAGTATTCATAGAAGCCCTTTGATTATCTGCAGGCTAAATAATTATGAGGCAAAACAAAGGTAGTGATCACAAATAATAAGGCAAAGAGTAAATACCAGAAGACACGTACAGCTAAAAAGTATGGGTTTGGGTTAGTAAACAGGGAAGCTTGAATGGTCAATGGCTGTCTCACTTCCAGGAGGAAGGTGTCCAGGACTATAAAAGGTCTCCTGGCCCAGCTCACTTCATTCGCTCATCTTCTCTCCTCTTCACCTCTCCTCACTCTTCAACAGGGTAAGTGAGAACAGCTAAATCTTCCTTCCTTTTCACAAAAGAAAAATGCTATGGATATCTTATAAGGGTATCCAAATATAAGTGGGTATCTGGACTGGCGCTTTGGCTGAAACTGGGCTTTTATGAACTGTGTACTAGAAATTATGAGGGTGAGCTAGAAGGTTAAAGGATGGAGAGGCTATGGGAGTATTAGCAGGGCCATGCAGAGCAAGGGGACCGAGGACATTTCAGGAGGGCCCAGACCGAGGACTACGTGCACTGTGCTGTGTGATTCTTGCTAAGACATTAGGGATGCCCTGGTACGAGTAGGTGGGTATCTGCAGAAAAAAGACAGAGAGAAGAGTTACAAACAAGTTTTAGTACAAGCAAGACAGCACTCGCTTTCAGCTCCTTGAATCTCCAAATTTAGCACAAACAGAGCTTTGAATTAATTCTGTATTTCCAAATATCCTGCTCCCAGTCACAGACAGACTCTCTCTGTTCCTTCCAGCTTTGCCTACACTACTACCAACAACATGCCCAACGGAGGTTGCGGATGCTGCGGTGGAAATAACTACTCCGTGTGCTGCTACAGCAGCCCAAAGTGCTGCAAGACACCCATGTGCTGCTCACCCATGCAGTGCTGCTGCCCCTCCACCTGCTGCATGCCCATGCAGTCCTGCTGCTACACCATCAGCAACAACAGAGGCTGCTGCGGCGGTAACCGTGGTGGCTGCTGTGGCAGCTAAACCCACTCGGCAAAGCGGCAGGCAGGGCTGTGCTGCCGGCTGCTTCCCTCCTGGCTCATTCGGTGTTGGATATGGATATGGATATGGATATGGCCCTGAATACTCTTCATCATTTACTTAGAGACTGTAGATCACCTCTCTTCTTCTTTGTCTGCCTTTAATCACCAACTGCTTGTAATGTGCTTTGAAGATGCTGCCTGTTGATCACTGTGATTTTCCTTTGTAAGCACTAGTCCTGCTGTTAGTTTTCCTCTTGGTGTGTGGGACGTTTAATGCTGTTGATGTATCATACACCCTTTTCTTGCTTTAATCTGCAATTAGTCATGAAAGACAATAAAAGTTATAAGTTATGACACTGCAAACTTCTGGTATATGTTTATTCATTTATCTTTGTTTTTTAAACTATAGGTCTGATCTGGGACTTTTTTAGCACTTGCTTAGTTTCTGAATACAATGATTTTTTTCAACTATTTGTCATGCTATTGATGACGGCATGCCAGTACGCTTCTTGCATCAGTCTTTCACCCAGGGAAAAACAGTGCTTGCTAGTGTCAGTATGTGATCTAAGCTACAGGAGTATCCGCTTGGCCGTGCAGTTTCATGCTAGCTTTCCCCTGCTTATGACTTTGAAAATACACAGCTTGCAATCAAAGCATCTGTATGGTCCTAAAGCCAGAGCAAAAGGTCTTTTTTTTTGTCAGTGGAAAACTTCCCAGCGAATTTGCTGAGCTTTAAAGCTGCCTTCTTAAAAGGCTTGATATCTTGTCAGTAAGATTAATTAGACCAGCAAGCATGGCCTGCATGGTGCGGGGAGGGAGAAAGCCAGCCAACGATGTGGAGATATAAGTCTAGCCTGAAGGATTCAGAAATACTATTTAATTTCATCTGGAATTCTATCAAAATGGGGCAAACTTGAAGAGATGAGACTGAGAAATTAAGTATTTGCACTTTGTGACTTGTAAAATCCTCAGGAAGGGAAGTGACTCCAAAACATCCCTTCTAACATGAAAAAAATCCCAAAACAGCATAATCTTGAGACTGCGGTAATGAGTTATAAACCCAAAATCCTTGTTGGCCCTTAAGAGATACCAAGGTCTTTTCCATCCTTACATGCAGGTCCCGTGGCTTCCTGCAAGGCAATTACATTTTTCCTGTAGCTAAAGAATAAATTGACTCAGCGGCAGCAGAGTCGTCAGATCCAAGCACGCACCCTGGAGTCACACCCCTGAATTCTGCACATGCTTTTCCCGGTGATTCAAACCCAAACGCCACTGGAAAAAACTCTGAGCATCTCTTCCAGAGGCTCTACCGTGGAGCAAGTGCATGGAAATACCTTTTTGCACCGACAGCCCAGGGCTGCCGTGAGGGATACTTCGCTGGTACTTAAAAAATGCCTCAGCCGTCCACAGCAATGCGAAGTGGAGCAGCTATACAGAAAATGAGTCAAAGCAGAAATGTCAGAAAGGTGGATATGGTGCTTGGCAAAGCCTGAAGTTGTTAGTTCCTGAGGTCAGGGCTCCTCTGTGGTCTCCTCGTTCCAAAGTTGCAGGGCATAAAGGGGCTTTTGGTGTTGCACCCACTCACTTCACCAAGGTGCTCCTCACTTGGAAGGGAATTAATTCATTTAAACAGGGAAATATACACCCCATCCACAGCCTGACGTAGTCCACCCCTGCACCCTGGCATGCTGGTGTCCATAGGGATCCTGTACTTGGATCTCACCTCTTCCAGTCATCCGTACCACACACAAGTGCAGCAACATCTGCCGGTCGTCATGGTCCTGAAGTCACCCTTCATTCCCTCACCATCCCACCGGCTGTCGGGTTTCTCGGGGCTCCGGAAGGTGACGAGCACCATGTCCAGGTATCACAGACCTTCTCTGACAAACAAGGTCCGACCGGCAGCCCCATCCGCAAAGCCAGCTGGAAAACCTCCCATGTTTTCTCACAGAAAACTTCAACTTTCCACTAATAAATCAAAAGCCAAAGATTCTTCACATGGAAGCTTATGAAAGAAAAAAAAAAAATCCCTATTGATTAATGACATTTTCAGTGTCAGAAGATGGGTTTTTTTAGCAGAAATTGAAGTTTTTCAAGAACTAATTGTACTCTGCGTGATTTTCAGATGCCTTCTGCCACTTCAGTGCTAGGGTACTCCATGAAGAAGGGTCATTGTATCAGGAAAATGTTGGTAATAAAAACCTGATACCTGTTTTTAAAGAACAGAAGCATTAAAATATAAGTTTGAAATTACATTTTTTCTCAATTTTGCTAATCCAGAATTCAGAATTTTTTATGTGTAATAAGCAAAAATCCACTTGGAGTCCGACTTTACAAAATAAAATCGCAGTTTCACAAAGTTAGCGTAATAAAAAGAGGTTTTCCCGCTTCTAATTATATTCAAGTAGAAATGATGACTGAGAGTGGCCCCTGTTCCATCACAGGGCATGTCCAGCTGCAGATCATGGTACTGCTGCACAGAGCGTGGAGCGGGGCATGAAAAGGCAGTAAAATCATTTCATCTCATCCCATCCAGCATCAGACTGGATTCCCAGCTGTGGGTAAAACACCCAGAGAGAAGTTTGGGCAAAAAAACCCAGCTCCGTGGAGCGCACCACGAACACAACGATTCCTGTCTTAGGGTTGGTCAGGGTAACGTTAAGCTGAAATAGAGTTGAAAAATCAGTTCCTTCCTATGGAAAACAGAATTTCACTGTTTTTCCAATTTCTCTTTTTTTTTTAAAAAAAATTGCTCTTTACTCTGGCAGGAAGCTTGCTTGTTTTCAATGATAGATTTTCCTCTGTTTTCTTTCAGCCCCGTGAAAAACCATTGCCATTCGTGTACCCCTGCTCCAGCACCCGGTTTCAAGGCATGAGCCGTTGAGCGCCTGGACATAGGACTGGACACCCAGACTCCAGGGTCTTTTTGTGGTTTTCCCACTGCCACAAGAGACTCCTTTTGGGCACATCACTCAGCATCACGGTATTCCAGGTATCCTTATCCCAGGATCCCATCTGACTAACATTAGGTAACAGCGTATTTGAACATGACCGATGGGAGAACTAATTAGATAATGGCCACTGCATATGCAAAGACCTAAGCTGACATTACATCGAGGGAGATGCTAATTGCAGCTGATTAATCCAATAGCAAGTGCCAGAAAAAATATACATACAGAAGTGGCACTCACTGCTCAGCTATTAATTCCCGTGGCATGCCTCATTTCCAAGAGAGCTCAGCCACATATAAAAGCTTTCAGCCCCAGCGTTGTCCTCAGGACTCGGACTCTCTGCTCAGCCCATCCCTCACCGGTCGCAGGGTGAGTTGGATTCTCTCAGCTATCGCGGATTCCTCTTTTTTTTTTTTCATAGAAACAGCGGGGGGGAAAAAAAAAAAGAGTCGGCGGTGGATTATTTTTTTTTTTCTTTTTCCCAGATTGTTTATCCCTGAGGGCTTGGCCGTTTCTGCCACAGGATGCACTACCGTAAAGGCGACAGCGACCAGGACTTGTGCCACGACGACTCGGTCTGTGGTGAGAAGGGCTGGACGTGGCACGGTTCCACGGGGTGCTGCCACGAAAGCCCCGTGGCCACCACGCACCTGCCCCCTTGCCACGACCCCGGCAGCCTCAGCCGCGATATCGAGGGCTCCTGCCAGAGCGAGCCGCAAGGCTGCCAGCCCCTGGAGCCGTGCCCACCCCGGACCTGCTGCCCACCACAGCAAAGCTGCGATTTCGGCAAGCCCCGGCGGCGGGTGGAGGTGAGCCACGTGCAACCCGTCTGCCCCCCACCCGTGAAAATCCATCGCCGGCCGCTGCAGCAGTACCGCCCGCCCATGCGCTGCGAGGAGCCGGCTTGCTGCGGCAAACCCCGGCGGCGAGTGGACCAGTGCCCTGTGGAGGATGCCTGTCCCCCCGTGATACTGCATCCCCGGCCACTGCAGCATCGCTGCCCCTGCATCCCGAGCTGCCGCCCGCCCGTCCAGCACTGCTGCCCGGTCGCTGTGCCCCTGCCACTGCATCCCGGCCAGCACCAGCAAAAGCAGGTGCCTCACTTGCCACCCTGTCTGCAGAAGAAATGAGCCAGGACCCCCTCCCCGGCACGTGCCCACACGCTGCTCATCGTGGGAGACGCTTCACTCCTCGCCCAAACCGCCAACGCTCCCGCCTCTGCTGTCGGTGTGAGGGAACGCTGCCGCGGCTGGTGGCTCATTGCTGCGCTTTGCACACTGGATCCGGGGTCTACAGTGCCCCCCACTCGACCCCAGCACTGACACTTTAAATTCCCAGGGTCCTGCCCAGCCAGGGAAAGGGATTTAATCATCCAAACCCCACTTTGCTCCTCCTCGGGGTAAAGCATCTGCTTCTCCCCTCTTCTGAGAAGGTGAGCAGCCTGGGGATGGAGAAGCCAAAGAGAAAGAGCCTGAGCAAGGACAGGGGAACCACCTGCCTTGGATTCACCTTCTCCCATGGGTTCAGAAGACCATGATTTCAAGGTTGTTCAAAAACAGAGTCAGGACTGTACTGGGAAAAAAGTACACACTGTGACTGCAGGAGCATCAAGGACTCCTGTAATTTTATTTCCTCCCTGTGTATTCAAGAATAAAGTTGAAAAAATTTAGTTGACACTTGGTTCCCGTCTTTTTTTACCCCCAATGATATCGCCAACATTTCAATGAGAAGATGTTAAAAGCCATTCTAATTCTCATGAGGAAACTTATAAGTTTAAAATCAAAATTGGAGTTCACACATGAGGATTTCAGCTCTGGCTGTAACGGTTTCACCAGGATGAACTCCACCTGTGTGCAGCAAAACCCTCTCCGCTGTGGTCGCCCGCCGCAGGACCAATGGTTGGACTTCACTATGGTCCATCAGCGAGCGATCTAGGTACAGTTTGTTCTATAACGTGTGCCATCACCTTCATTAGCTAGGTAGTAACGCTGCACTGGGAGGCCATCCATCATATAAACGTTAATTATGATAATAAGCATGCACCCCAGCACGTGAGGCGTGCCTGTGCATGCCAGGAATGCCTTTCACTCGGTGCAGGAAGATGCAGGCCAGGGTCTTCCCCCACGATCCCCACTGCCCAGCTCTCACAGGCACACTGCTAAAGTGCTGTTTCTCTCTCACTTTGCCAGAAAAGCTTTCCACCAGGTGCATTAAAACATGTATTGTTGTTTCTTTGTATTGCCTAAGCATAACCCCAGCGTGTCCTCCCAGCCACAAGCAACCAAGGAAAACCAGAGAGAAAAAAAAAGAAATTCATCCGTGTTTTCTTAATGCAGAAAACCACAACAATTTATTTTTCTAATGTCTAATTTTAACCAAGCGAAAAAACACTTACATACGAACTTTCATTTCGGAAATCCCTTCTTTTATTAGTGATTTTTCTTCCCAGCCTCTTCTCACTGAAGCCAGTTCCCAGGCACCGTCCCGGCGCGGTGCCCAAAGGGCTGACTCAGAGCCCACAGGTCAAGGGTGAGCTTAGCTCTCACAACAGTGCTTCCAGGTCAGCTTTGGTCCATCTTTTCTTCCGAGCTGCTTTTTGCCAGCCGCCCCAGCCCTCCCATCCCAGTCAGTGCATCCCAGCTGCCGGAGCCTTTCTCCACGCTGCCCGGGTCCCATCCTCCAGCGGTTCCAGCCACTCACCCCAACTCGGTGCCACCTATAGATTTGCTAATTCCACCCCACTATCCAGGGCATTAATGAAGATATTAAACAGCACCAGTATCAGCCAGTTTTTCACCCACTATGTAGTTTACCCATCTGGTCCATACTTCCACTGTTTAACTACAAGGCTGCCATGGGACACTGTGCCAAAAGCCTCACACAAGCGGAGGTAGCACCATCCATCGCGCTCCGCAGAGCCGGCCTCTTCATCACTGAAACCTATCAGTGCAATTTGCTTTTGGTGACTCTGAGCTGGCTCTTCCCAATCACCGGTTTGTGCTTCAGGCACCTGGAAATGCTCCTCATGGGTAGCAGAAGGGGAAGGCCAGGACAGCAGCACCATGCACATCACGGCTCCTGACTCACAGGTCACCCGTCAGCCTCCACTCAGTGTCTCGGTCCTCTGGAGATGGTGAATAAGTACATTATTACCTGCCTCACATAGCCGATGTGTGGCTTAAACGATGTGAGTCCTTTATGTGCACCACTCGGTAACTACATTATAATTAAGAGATGCTTATCAGGAATCATGAGTCAAGCAGAACATGCCAAGCACTGGGAACAGCATCTAAATGGAGGAGATGTTTTGCCAATAAATAATTTAGTCCTCGTTCCTACAGCGTGTTTCATTTACAAGGGGAAGACTTGGAACCATATAAAAGGCCTCCGTCCCTTTGCTTCTTACAATCTGCTCTCCTGGTCAGCATCTGCCTTCCCTCGCGAATTGGGTAAGACACATCCCGGAGCAGCTGGGTTCATTTTTGGATGGGTGTCTGGATTTGGGAGGTCACAGTCCTGGCACACTTGCACTGTCCTTCAGACCATGGTTTACACAAAAGGGCTAGAGGGCGATGGGCTAAGCCAAGAAAGAAGCTGTTGGGGCACCTGGGTATGGGATTTACAGCAATGCCACTATGTGCTGCAGTGCCTTACGGCTGTTTCTCTTCTTGGAGGGGGAAAAAATCAAGGGTAAGGTCCAAAAGACGGCTTGGACATAATATGACCAGTATTGGGAAACTGTAAGAATTTTCCTTAGATCCAGGCTTTCAGGATAAGCAAGATTGACTTATGAATGGCTCACTAAAGCAGCTTTATGGGAAATTAAGTGAAAACAGAGGAGATGGAAATGCAAGCCTCTCCAGCCGTGTGTTTTTCAGGTTTTTCCCTACAATTCAAACATGATATACTCTTCTGGAAGAGAATCGTACTTCAACTTGAACTCAACCTGGTATGATCCCTCGGGGTCCTGGCTGGACACCCGGCGCACACCTTTCCGCTACGGCTACAACACCTGCTCCTCGGGGTGTGAGGGCGAAGGCGTCGAAGGCATGAGAGGGCACAACTACCGGCATTACGGCTATCGGCAGCCAGTCTGCTCCGAGAGATGCCACGGCTATACTGCAGCTGATTCATGCCACGGAGGCGGGGGCTCGAGCTGCGTCAGGAGGCCCACGTACAGCTATGGGTCATCGGGGGGATGCCATAGCTACGGCAGGTCCGTCTGCTCCGAGAGATGCCACGGGTCCTCCGGTTCGTGCCATGGAGGTGGTTCGAGCTGCGTCAGGAGACCCACGTACAGCTATGGGTCATCAGGCGGATGCCACGGATACGGCAGGTCCGTCTGCTCCGAGACATGCCACGGATCGGGGTACCAGGGGGGGAAGCCGTGCTACGGCAAACCAACGCAGCACATCCCGCAGTGCTGCCCCGTGCAGAGCTGTCCGCCTCCGGTGCAGCAAGGCTGCGTGCCCGCGGTGAAGTGCATCCCCAGCCAGCAGCAAAAGCAGGTCTGCAAAGTGCCAGCCCGGAAGATAAAGTAGAGGACAGGAGGAGTGGGGATGCATGGGGGAAACTTCTCACAACATTGCCCCAGTGGGCGGCATGTCCCACGTTGCTCACAGGTCTCTACTCTTCCTGTCATTTTGCTTGTAACGTGCTTTGAAGGTGTAACCCACTGACTCTGTGAAATATTAAGCGCTATTCATCTCATTATTTCACAGCAGACATGGAGGCAATAAAAAATTACGGTTCATAACCCCCTTGCATCAGTGTTTTCCACTTCATCCCTTTGAATTGCTTCTGTTCCTTCTTGTGGCCAAAGGTGGTGTTTGCAGCATCCCCGTTCACCCTCACATCAAGGTTCCGGGTTGATTCAACCTGGTGACTTTTTATTCCTACTCCAGACAACTTCCTCCTTGAGAAGGAACTAACAGTTTTCATCACAGACTCTTTATGCAATCCAGCAACTCAGTACTAATATACTGATGCAAAAAAAGACCCCATACACTTCATCAGAAAGGTAAAAATGAGAGGGTCTGCTTGGCACATCACTTCATTCACTGATGAGGTGATGGGTGCAGTTTGACTTTTATCAGAAACCTCCAAAATAAGCCCTGGGAAAGAAAGTCAGGAAGAGGAGTCAGGAATAGGAATGGCACAGCTAGCGTAGAGCAAGAGGGGATGCTGAAGCTGGTGGAAGAGAAATGCACTGGTCCACGGTCCATTAGACCTTCAGAGACCCCAAGCATGACAGATCTTGTCTCACTCCAAGGGAGGCAGCTCCTGCAGGACCTACATGACTTCAGCAGCTCAGTGACGCTCAGTGCCACTCTGATGGCTGAGAGAGATGTTGGGAAAGACCAGGGAGGGGTGAAACCTCTCAGAGCTGAAGACTTTGACCCAAGGAGAAATGGGGATCATCTGGCCAGGAATACATGTCAAATGAAAATTAGAAATGGGTTTGTAGACATCAGGGGGGCATATGTTTGGACCCTCTCTCTCTAACAGGGTGAAAGGCCCCAAACTCCTTGTAAGATATGGCCTGGTAGGGTCAGAAGGGGAATCACCTGGGAGGATTGCTGCAGCAAAGCAGGGATCTGGAGTCGGTGACTCACAGCATCATGTCCCAGGTGGCTCCTTGCACCTCGCCCAGCCCAGCCGAGAGCCTCCATCGTCTCCATCTCCCAGTGTCCTGCCTGGCCCAGCCTGCAGGATGTGACACATTGCAGAATCAGCGACTTCGCAACATTAATGGTGGAGATTTCTCCTGCAGAACAATCTGGATAAGGAAAAGAAATAAAAACGGGCACAGGGTGCCCCTTCCTGGGATAGAGATTTTATTGGTGGACACATGGGGGCTGCCGACATGCTCTGCCCTGACACTGCAGCAAGCCTTCCTCGCCAACCTCTTCCTTGCACATGGGCAGAGGCTGATGCCAGCGTGCGTTGCAGAGAACACAGTCCCCATCCCAAGCACAGATCCAAGGGCTGGCCCAGCCATGGGGCAGCCCAAATGCCCACCCGACGGGCCAGGTGGTGGACAGCAATGGCAACACTGCTTATGCAAACTTCAGGAACCTCCCCGGAAAGAAAAGTGCCAGCAAAACTATCGCAGCAAAGATGGGGCGGTGGCAAAGGCATCCAAATCCACTTTCAAATCCCTTCTGGAGCTTGCTGGGCTGTGGAAGAGAGGGCTGGAGGAGACCTCGGGAGGGCAGCTCCTGCTTCCCACACCCCAGGGCAGGCGTTGTTCTGCTTATGCTATTTTGACATAGATTTGTCTAACCTCTAATGAGAGGGATTTCACACAAGCAATCCCTGTCCAAAAAAAAAGAGATCATCTGTGTGTTTAAATCACCTCTCAGGGATTTGCAGGTTTGAACTTGTACCTGGGGTGTCCCTGAGATCCTTCTAAAATCTTGGGGTTTTTCTGTTCTTCTTGTATGTCCTTCATAAATAGACAACCAGTAACCAAAATATGGAAAAATCGTGACCACATATAAGGCACCCAGAAACCATGATTCGAACTGGGGAACAAACCAGCTCCTGAAACTTGTATTAGGACAATTCCTTCCATAAAACCAACAAATTACCCAAAGAAAAAAGCTGCCGTCCACTCAAAATAGGATCAAGGGACACAGGAAAGCCTCTCTCAAAACCGAGGAGCTTTGCAGGAGATATGTGTGGTTCAGAGAACCAGCTGTAGGGTCAGTACAGTCCTGTCTTGAACATGGGTCCAGTGCACATGAGCATCCTCCCCGTCATGCCGTGCTCTGGTGGATGTCTCTGTCGCCGAGAGAAATGATAAACGTGTTTGTCACCATCCACGTGATCTGGGGTGTAATTAGTGAATCGTGAATAATAGTTTCACAAGAATTTTTGTTCTCCTGACGTTTGTGAAATATCCTCAGACACATTCTGATTTCCTCATGTATCAATACGTTCAAGTGATTCAGCTCCATTGGTCAGCAATGAATCTCCTTGACTCTCTGTTTTATTTTAATTCGATCCGTGCTATTATTAATATTACAGTGGCCTCTAGAGTCCTGGATGAGATCAGGCCTGGTGTGCTCTGGTAGACAGAAAGACACTTTTCTCCCCAAAGCAGAGCATTAAATCAACAGAGACTTAGATCCCTATGCCCTCCCCAAAGTGTACATGAGGATGGAGGCACAGAGAGAGCTCAAAGAGTCACAACAATTTCCTCCCTACATTTTTCTCCAATCAAAGTGTAATAAAGATAACCAATAGCAGATATTTGTAACAAGTATGATGGGAACGGGACACTGTTGGAGACCTTTAGTCCTTCCGAGCCTCCTGCCTGGATGCTTTTTGTCTTCTATGGGCTTTTAAATTCCTTCAGTTTGGGTTAAAAGTCTCTCTCTGAGCAAAGAAAAGACTGACTGGAAATATTGCAACACTCCTTTCAGTGCTTCTTTGCTGTTTTACTCAGAAATACGTTTCTCTTTGATGCTACTCCCCGGCCACATCCCACCGCCTGTGTTTGCCCACTCCCATCCTTCCAACCAGACACGTCCAGCACGCATTTGCTTCAAAGTCTCTCATCTCCATCTCCCACCTCTAAATCCCAAACCCAAACCTCCGTGACAGCTTTAGAGCCCAGAGGCAACTTGACGCCTTTTGCAACCAACCAGGGCCGAGCCCCATCGCCCCGGTGGGGGCGTACAGCCAAAGCCAGCCCCCCGGGGCTTGGCGGAGGATGCTCACGCTCCTTGTTTTCAGGGCAGCCACCACATAGACCAGCCCCAGGCTCTGCACTCGCCTTCTGCCGCCCCATCATGTGCTCATACCTGCATCCTTAATTCCCATTGTCTCCTTCGCCCACTCACAACCTAGATTTTTTTCCCAAGCTGCCCAAACGCACCCATTTTTCCTACATGCCACCATGGCCTTATTTCTTCCCTTTCAAGCCCTGTTTATTTTCTGGATCCCTTTGCAGCCCAGTCTACCCCAGTATCCCACCTTTCCATCCACTAATATTTTTGCATTGCCGACTAGGGTTGCTTTGCTTTAGGTAGGAGAAACAGGTAAACTCTTTAGGCAGAGGCAGCAGGACCATCCAGAAACATCCCCATCCCTGTGCATGAACAACACCAGGCGTGGTGGGCAATTAACATTTTTATGGAGTAACAAGAGGAACGGCGATCCCAAAGGCGGGATATCGATCTGCTCGTAATACCGTGAGTCAAAACAGCAGTGTAAAAACTCTCCAATTAGCCAAGTGCTCGAGGTGGTGAACAATCAAGTCCCTCCAGTGGGACCTCATCTTGTTTCCGGAGGAAAAATACTGGGCGCCCTATAAAAGATCTCGCACCCCATTTCTCCTCATTGTCTCAGCTTCACGACTCCTCTCACATTCCTGCTGAACAGGGTAAGTCGAGCTTGATTAAAATTTTGGACTTTTAACGATCATCAGCTTTGTCCTGATCCTGAGCTCTTGACCACTTCTCTTACACGTCTCATCTCTGTGACTGTCTCTGGTCGTAGTTGCTCAGTCCTTCTGCCTAGGTTGTCTTCTCCATCCATGTCCATACATAAATAATAGAAAGCAATGAGGAAAACTTTAAACTTAGTGGTTCAGACAGCTGAGGACAAGACTCTTCAGGTCTAGCTCTGGACTCTGTCTGGCCACCACTTCTCACTAATCACTAAGTGCTTTAACTTCTATCTTACATATTTATTAAACATAGAAGAGAAAGACTTGCTCAAAGGAAGATAGCACAGAGTCCTCCGTACAGGTCAGGGACTGCTACGGGCAGCCGTGCATTGTTAATTTTTCTCTCTTCGTCAAGAATCTGGCTTATAATGAGAATTTATTCTTGATGTATAATCCCATCTAACTAGACATCTATCACTGCTAGCTGGCAGACGTCACAGCGTCTCTTGCCTTTGCACCCACTCAAAGATGATAGTCTTTCCAGTAGGTCCGCAAAGATGTGCTCCCGCCAGGACAAGGACCAGTGCCACCGGCAAGAGCGATCCTCATGCCACAGCAGCGAAGGGTGCCACGGCAGCAGCGGTGGATCCGGATGCCACAGAAGCAGTGGTGGATCCGGATGCCATAGGAGCAGTGGTGGATCCGGATGCCATGGGAGCAGCAGTGGATCCGGATGTCATGGGAGCAGTGGTGGATCTGGATGCCACGGGAGCAGCGGTGGATCCGGATGCCATGGGAGCAGTGGGGGATCCTGCCATGGAAAGCCACAGGATTGCCAGCAGCAAATCTACCAAGTATCCTCAAAGATGAAGTGATCAGGACATTATCTGCATGTTACACACATGCGTGTCCTTGACCTTGTGCTGAGTTCCAAAAGCTTTGCATGTCTCCTAGCAATCTGCAAAGAAAATGTCGCCTCTCCCTCCCCTGGCGAGTCCTGTACCTCCGATGAGTTTATCTGTGGGTGCTAAAATAAACTGTGTATGTTCATGCTGGCGTGGTTTTCTCTGTATCAGTCTGTGACTATATACGAGCTGTTACAATTCGGAGTTCATGAGCTTTGTGTTCGTGATTTTTCTTTCACCTTGTATTTCATATCACAGTACAAGACACTTTGTGCTTGTAACCTGAAGTTACCCTGCTCAGACACGGCGTTAAGGGCAGGCACTGCCACACTCTCCCCTATGGACTTCAGTGGAAAAGAGAGAGAATAAAGATTTTTAAGGGCTGACATTTTAGCAGGCCATCTCAGGCCTCTGCAGTACAGGAAATTTTCCTCCGTGCTTCCTTCCCCCAGAGCTGGAGACCCAAATACACCACCAAAACCCCACGGGCTGCATTGCACAAGCCCTCGGGGCCAGCTATAGGCACAACCATGGGGCAGAAAAAAGTCCTATAGGCAAAGGAACCCATGATGGGGCAGAAACCCCTTTTTTTTGCCATCTGGCCCCAAGGCACCATCCTTGGGGCAGGTATCACCACACGCTTGTGACAACCCCCCCAGCACGCCTTTCTAGAAACCCTCTGCCCAACACTTCAAGAGCCCTGGGTCGAGCCAGGGGCGGTGCAAGGTGCTGGCATTACACAACGAACCAATAAATTTCTTCTCAGCTTGTAATTAAAACGACTTGTGTAACTTATTGGTTTGGTATTGCCATTCACGAAATGGACGTTGCCCTGATAAGATTATTCTCGAGTGTGTCACGACGATCAGAAATATCTGGCATTGCTGAAAAGGGTGCAGGCAGCAGCTGACTCCCTGAACGGGCTGCCGGTTTTCGGTGTAGGGATCGGCTTTTGGTGTAGGAATCGGTTGAAAAGGCTGGTTGTGGGTTGTATTGACTTCGGCATTTGCCTTAAGCCCCCATCACAAACCCCATTTTCAAGGCATGTTAAGGTGGACAGCCACAAAACCTACAGGTGCCCAGGACTGCTGGCTGGGTGCTGCTGACCTTTAACGAACTCAGAACAATGAAAGCATGAGGAACTGAATACAGCGCGATGCTGACAGCCAAAAATTACTTTGAGTCTTTTTTCATGGAGAGTATTTCCCACCTTTCTTCTGATGCCAGAACAAAATGCAATTAAACAGAAGCGATCAAACCTGGGTACAGTGTGCCCTGACACTGTTCTCGTTCATAATAGCAATTAAGCAATACAAAAGAAGCATTTAGGTTGCGTACCTGCTTCATTAACCCTGCCCTGTCCGCCCGCCTTTCCAAAAATCCTCCGTGTTTCAGTAACAGCAAATGTGTCAGATGTTTTTCGGGTTGCGGGAACCGCTCAGGACTTGCGGCACCTTAACGAAGTTTAGGGCACCTGCGTTCAAAGCAGGAGCTCACAAGGGACTGGAGAGGCACCGCGGCTGGCAGCTTGTGCAGCTTACCAGCCACTTCCCAAAGGATGGCTTGGGTTGGAAGGGACCTTAAAGACCATCTCATTCCAACCCTCTGCCCTGGGCAGGGACACCTCCCACCAGCCCAGGGTGCTCCAAGCCCCGTCCAACCCGGCCTTGAACACCTCCAGGGATGGGGAATTGTTTCGTCAGTGTTTTGCACTGAGAAAATCATAGCGGTTCATTATTTCAGCCAGCAATACTGGGTTTAGTCTTTCATTTGCTGCCTGTTTAATAACCGAAATGGCTTCCACAGTGGTGGCAGAAATGGGCAAAACAAGACCCGTGGTCCGAAGCACTTCGCAGCCGATGCCGCAGAGGTACAGGAAAGGTACAGGGAGTATCTCAAATTATTGCTTGCGCTTAGCTCTCACTGCAAACGTGGTACCCGGCCTGGCCTAAAGCATTGCGTGGGTCTGTGCATGTCTGAATAACACTTGGATTTGTTGGCCAATTATGAGCTAATTGAGGAGCAGGGAAAAGTGCCCCAAAAAGGATGTTTCTACAAGTTTGGATAAAGTCCCTGGGGTCTACCAGCTCCCTGTAATGTGGCAGCCACCCCAGGCCACCGTGCGTCACCCAAGACAGCACCCACGGGAGTCCTTCTCCTCCACGTGGCAGCACCGAAGCAGCTCACAGCCTGGAAAAAACCCACTGGCGCTGCTGCTGCCGGCATTACTCACGGACTGAAAGTTAACCACGTAATTATGTACCTCGCTAATCCTGGATCACCACCTAGGGCAGGTCTTCCCCCTTCCAAAAATAAGAATCCCAACTGCATTTTGGTCCTTCTGGCAACAGCAGGAAACTTTTGACCCACAAAAAAGTTTTATAGGGGCTGTCTTTTCTCTCTCTTTGCCACTCCACAGCATTTCTGCTGGTTTTAAGAGAAATGAGCCAACAGTGGTACCAGTCAAATTGCTGCTAAGAGCAGAAGAGTAGTTCAAACGCGTTACTGGTATTTACAGGCACATCTCTGGGTTTATGGGTATCTGCAGGACTAGAGGACCTCAAGATATTTGAAAAGGATGGTGTGATTTAAGTATATTACATAAATCCCCCTGCTAAACTCAAAGCTCTCACTGGCTGCGATCAACACCACAAGCAAACTGGCAAAGCTGTGGAAACCGGGGCCACCCACACTACTCCCCCATCCCAGCGGAGCACAGGTAGAGCTGGCAATTAAATATTTCTGCGGCACAGGAAAGACAACCGATAACGAGAGGCGAGACCCGGCGCGGATGATGTGAGTCACGCCAGCAACCTGAAGAGCGGGGAAGCAAAAAAAAAAAAAAAAAACCCAAACCAAAAGCCATCGACGAATTAAATGAAGAGACCTCTGTGACAGGGAGGTGCTTCGCTGCCAGACGGGGTGGGCAGAAAGGGTATAAAAGCACTCCTGGTCCGGAAAGCCTCATTCCCTCCTTGCTCTTCGCTGCACGAGCATCTCAGGTAAGAGCGGTGATGCTGCGGGGCTTTGGGGGTCAGAACCCTCTGGATGGGTTGGGAGCGGGCTGAGCCCCACGCCTTGTGCTGGGTTGGGGCTTGTGAGCAGGGAGGTGGGGTGAGGAGGGAGCGCTGGGGATGCCGAAGGAAAGCAGAGAGATTTGGACTTGGAGGGAGGCTCTGGGATGTTGCCCAGATGATGGGCAAGATGGCTCCGCGTTGGAAAGCCAACCGTGGTGAGACCTGCCTAGCTGCTCTGGATGCTCCCAGCATCTTTGGCTTTGGTGGGACAATCCCGTGGGTGGTATAAGAAGCTGGTGCAAGGTTTAAAGACGATTGTGGGATCTGGCTAGGACTGGATAAATGTACATCCAGATTTCTCTTCCCTGGAAGAGCAGAAGCAGGAAAGGAAAGCCCCTGACAGCTCCTCTCTCCCTGCAGGTCACCCCGAAACACAAACATGTGCTCACGACAGGACAAGGACCAGTGCCACAGGCAGGAGCGCTACACCCGCCAGAGCAGCGGCGGCTGTCACAGCTCTGGTGGCGGCGGCTGTCACAGCTCCGGTGGTGGTGGTGGCTGTCACAGCTCCGGTGGCAGCGGTGGCTGCCACAGCTCTGGCGGTGGCGGTGGCTGTCACAGCTCCGGCGGTGGTGGCTGTCACAGCTCCGGTGGCTCCAGCTGCCACGGGAAGCCACAGGTCCAGTGCCAGCAGCAGCAGCAGCAGCAGCAGGTCCACCAGCTGCCCTCACAGAAGATGAAGTGATGGCGTGTCCCGCACACCCCGGCTCCGGCAGCAAAGGCCACGCATGGACCACCTCCCTCCAGCTTCCCCAGAGCTTCGCAAGCCCCGGGGCCACCCGGCTGCAAACCCTCTCCTCTGCCCTGCAGGACCATCGCTCCCTGGGGAAGGAGCATCTCTTGTGCTTCCCTGCTGCCTGTGCCTGATGCTCCGGGCTGTGCTTCGGCCCCATGAGGTGCCCACGAGACAATAAAGTATTACGTTCCCGAGACCTCTCCTGTGTTGGCCTTTCCTTAAACTCCATATTTTCCATGCGCGCTATAGGGGCGCAGCTGGGTGTAGAGGAATAGGGTCTATACAGTTACTAAGCCGTTTATATATGTGAATCAAGGGAATTTACCCCTGAGAAAGCGCCTGGCCCTTCAGCACGTGTGCAGAAAAAGACCGTTAAACGTTGCATTTTAGGCAGAGTGATATCGCTGCGTAAAACAGCGTGACTGAATTCAGCAAAGTCTTTAATTCTTGCGTTTTCTCAAGCTTGTCGTGCACGTGCCGATGGCAGACGAACTCAGCAGGCATCTGCCTCCCTGAGCTGGACGGAGGGATGCAAAGAGTCAAGGGAAGAGCTGGGAGAGGGAGAAGGCAAATCCATCTCCCTGCACAGCCAGGACCTGGTGGAGATGCTGCTGGAAAGGCAGGGGCGCAACCGGGGAAGGGGTTTTGCAGCTGGGAGCAGCCTGGCTGTGTTACAGCCCTGCGTCAGGGCTGAGGGAGGGGAGCTGGGTGGTGTGACCATGCCTGGCTGCCAACCCCACACATCCCAAGAAAACCCTCGAAGTGATCACTAGTCATATGTTTTGAGGTTCTTTTCCCTTACCTCTTAGGTTTTGGACTGTTTAAAGATTTTTTTTTCTCCCTGTAACCACAATAAAAAAAGGACAGAGGCTTCTCTGCTGTTGTTTTGATGTGGTTTCTGCTTTTAACTGAGAGCCGAACTAACGCGTCTGCGAGTCTGGGGACTGCAAGAATAACACCAGCCATTATGAAACTTGGTGCACAGCTGGTTACACTGAAAATACTCGTAAGTCCTTTCCCATTGAATGAATGAGATCATCACCTGAAAAGCAAATCAGCGCTAAACTCCTCTGTGCGGAACATCACCCCTGACCTGGGCAAGACCCGGCTGCTGCTAATATCCTGCGGAAAAGACAAAAACAGATTGCACAAGACTCGTGCACAGAAATGCATTTGTTCTGGAGACTTTAGTCACCGGCTATTATTTTGGGTGGTGGGAGGGGTGCACACAGCAATAGCAAGAAGCCCCGTGGACGCTGCGCTCAGCCCCGTGCAGGAACCGGTCCCTTCTGTGCACGCAGGCGCTTGCTCCACTGGCCACACGGATTTTTGCCTGCAGCAGCACACACGGCTCTGAGTGGGCGTCTGCCCGGTTCCTCTGCTAATTACAGTTGCAGCCACCGGTTTCTATACGAAATTTTATGACATCAGTGGCAGTCAGCAGGGTAAATGCCGGCTGCGTTTCGCGCTGGGTGAGCCACAGGTCCGTGAGGCTGGAGGAGAGCTTTGCAATCCTCCCCACCGCCGTCCCCTGGGGTGGGACAGGCAGCCATCGCCACCAGGTGGGGGGGCTCGTGATGGACAGGTGGTTCAAGCATCCCAAATTTTGGATGTGAGCAGCGTGAGCTGCTCATGCCCTGGGGACACCCGCAGCGAGGTTTTATCCCATTGCCACCACATCCCCCTCTGCTCAAAGCTGGGCGACATGCAGGACACAGGGACCCCGGGGCCAGCTCAACCCCCAGCCAACGAGCGTTCCCCTGAAGCCAGACAGGAATCACCCAACGGCATCCAGGAGAAGCAGGAAGGAGATAATTTCCAGTGCCACTAGCGGTGCTGAGCGTAATGAAATAGCAGTAGTTGACATGTGTCTTGGGAAAGACATTGGCTTTCAGCTCAGACAGTCCAAGGCCCGGTGCTGTCCCCTCCTCTCGCGCAGAGATGCCAAAGCGTTTCTCTTTGACGACGAGGTGGATCTTCACATCTGCTTGCATGGCTTCCAACTTTATCTTCTATGTCTCGAACATTTTTTTTTTGGCTTTATCCTGCCAATAAGGAGCTGTAGCCTTTAGAGCTCAACATACTCTATGGGGTGATGAAGTGCTGGGCAGTTTTTCAGCCAGGACAGGGCTGGGCAGTTGGGCCATCTCCAGAGCTCCAGCTCTGCTCCAGAAGATGGACCAATGAAGCAGGCAGGACCAGATGGGTCTTTTAATTCCTCAGGCTTCATTTCCTGATCTTTGTCATTAAGAGGATGGAAATAGCTAGTCGTTGTCAACGGAGCACTCGGGGACCTTGCTCAGACGTGAGTGAACGTAGCAGGGCATGCAAAACTTTCAGGCGTCCCCAAGACTGACTTCTGGCTGCTCAGGTGCCTTTTGGGGGGAATCCACACCCTTTAGGTCAAGAAGGGGAGCTAGAAAGCCCCTTCTGAAGACCTGAGACCTCTCTTTATGGGAAGCCCAGGAGGACTTAGTCCTCACCCCACTGCCTGTCCCCATGGCCATGGTGGCTCTTCAGACCGAGCATCTAAGGGAGGAGAGAGAACAACTTTCCACTCCTTTTTACCTGGATTATTTCTGGCTTTATCTCACGCCAATTCAATAGCAGGGATTAGATTCTGGGAGCAGAGCCTCATGGGACGGGGCTATAATTACGCCTGGATTTAATTTAACAAAACAAACCCCAAACAGACGAGCCTTTGGAAACACAGGCACCCACGGGTTTTCCTATTAAGGCCAGGTGAGGCTGGCAATTAGATACTTATGTGGCACAGGAAACAGATAAAAAAGGAATGATACCCATCACAAATGAGTCAAGCAAGCCATGTAAACAGAGGGCGGTTTGATGGGGATTGGGTATTAATTTAATAGATCGCTATGACAGAGAGCTGTCTCATTTCCGGGGAAAGGGATCGGAGATCTCTATAAAACTGCTCCTGTCCCGGGGATCTTCATTCCCTCCTCTTGCTTTCCTTTCAACCTCAGGTAGGTCTGGCAGCAGGGATGGATTTTCCTTCTGTGGGGGACTCGTTTCCCAGCCAAGGGATGCAGAGCACGGGTTTAATGCAAACCCCGCTGCTGGGATGCAGGGATGCTCGCAGGGCGGCGGGTTGCACGGAGGGAGGTTGGGACATGCCGTGCTGCTACACCCGGCTGATGAAATCCTCCCTTGGTGGATGCAGGGCACTGCTCTGGACCTGGGGGACCTCCCGGGACCCTGCACGGCAGTGCTGGGAGTGGGATGGCAAAGGGGGCAGGCACAGGGACCCCAAGATCGGGCTGCTGGGGAAATCGGGGCGGTGGGATGTGCAGCAGCCCCTGACAGCTCTTCTCTCCCTGCAGGTCAACCCCAAAACACAACCATGTGCTCACGCCAGGACAAGGACCAATGCCACAGGCAGGAGCGCTACACCCGCCAGAGCAGCGGCGGCTGTCACAGCAGCGGTGGCGGCGGCTGTCACAGCTCCGGTGGTGGTGGTGGCTGTCACAGCTCCGGTGGCGGTGGTGGCTGCCACAGCTCTGGCGGTGGCGGTGGCTGTCACAGCTCCGGCGGTGGTGGCTGTCACAGCTCCGGTGGCTCCAGCTGCCACGGGAAGCCGCAGGTCCAGTGCCAGCAGCAGCAGCAGCAGCAGCAGGTCCACCAGCTGCCCTCACAGAAGATGAAGTGATGGCGTGTCCCACACGCCCCGGCTCCGGCAGCAAAGGCCACGCATGGACCAGCTCCCTCCAGCTTCCCCAGAGCTTCGCAAGCCCCGGGGCCACCCGGCTGCAAACCCTCTCCTCTGCCCTGCAGGACCATCGCTCCCTGGGGAAGGAGCATCTCTCGTGCTTCCCTGCTGCCTGCGCCTGATGCTCCGGGCTGTGCTTTGGCTCCATGAGGTGCCCACGAGACAATAAAGTATTACGTTCCCGAGACCTCTCCTGTGTTGGCCTTTCCTTAAACCCCTCCTCCTTATTTTCCATGCGCGCTATAGGGGCACAGCTGGATTAACAAACACACTCGTGCCATTTGTGCAGGGCTGGTTTCTTTCTGAACCCTCGTGATGCTCCCGTGACCGGCCACAGTCAGTGTGGAACATCCCCGGGTGCTCACCAGCTCCGCTTTCCTCCACCAGCCGGCACCGACGGGTCCCAGGTGATGGGGAAAACACAAAAACATCTCCCTATCCCACAACGTGTCCTGCCTGAGCCCTACGCCCCGGGTTCAGCGCTGGTCCTGGGTGCCCCCAGTGCCCCCAGACACCCAGGGCTTTGCATTCCTGCCCCATCCCCTTGGGGGTCCCCCACCACAATGGGCTTTTTGTACACAGCTTTGAGCAAACGCCAGCCCAGGGATGTTACTGGTGATAACCGGCTGGCTCAGGAAAATCAGGCAGCCATCGTGTTGTACAGGTTTTATTGCTTTTTTTGTGGTGTTACAAGCATTTATGTAAGAAGGAGAAAAACAAGCCCCCCCAAAAAAAATTCCTTTAGGATATTTACAATGCAGAAACATCACAGTTAAGACGGCTGATGTATTAACCCGTTCAGACAGGTAACAGCTGAAGGACCAGATCCTGCACTCGTTAGCTTGAGGGGAATAAATTACTGCAGAAAACATCCATCTGTGTAGTAAAGTGATCGGAAAGCGAATTCTTGTCAGAAACTACACATCTTCCCCTGACTTTCTAAACACTTGCAGATGGGGATATAAATATCACAGACCTGATAACCACCTGCAATATTTTCTTCCAGTGAAACTCAGGGTTTCTACCATCCCCTCCTTGCTGTTAAAACAGCCTTGTTTTATTGGTTTGTATATCGGGAGCAATGTTTTAACCAAGCAGAGCCGAGGAAAGCAGTCCCGTTTCCTCGTCCTCTGGCCGCTGACTGTCAGTAGTATTTCTTTGCACAGCTCTGTGCAGGTTAATTACGCAAAGACATGGGTAAAGGCTTTCCTGAAATTAAAAAAAAAAAAAAAATGAGGGCCAGGCTTCCCTTTTTTTTTAATGGAAAAGAAAGCCAGTATGCTGCCCCGGCTGCTTTTATCAGACTGAAACATCCTCACAGATATTGAGGTGCGTTTCTGGTCCCCCCCTAAACCCGTGGGAATCCTGCCGTTCACATCAAATGAGCTGGAGATGAACTCCCAACCACAGGCCTTTAATTTTCCCTGAAGAATTGCCACTCTATTCATTATTACTATACAACCTGAGTCAGCTAATTGTATGGCGCGCTCCAGCCCTATTGACTCGTGATTTTTCACTTTCTACCCATTAAAACCGAAAGGAGCTCGTGGAGGAAGGGGTTGATACGTCAGCCGTTGCTCTGCCGTCGTGTTTATGAGAAGAACACAGCAAATCTGCCCCCACCCACCCCACCCTCAGCCTTAAGCTGCATTTGCAAAGCCCCCCAAAGAGACACCCGTGGAGCATCGGGACAAAATGAGAGACCTGGGGTTATTTTTGCCTCATGGAGGTAATATGTGGAGTGGGGCACGGTCTTCACATCTCCCCCCTCACCGCCGGTGCGAGGGCAGGCGCTGCCAGCTCCAGAGGGGCAGAGAAAGCCCCAAAGGGGATCATACTGTGCCCACACGTTGCTGGCATCTCCGTCCTTCTCCCACAGGGCAATTCAGGGATCCTGCAGGAGAAGGAAGAAAACCCCATGGGAGAATCGACCCGCGACCGCCCCAAAGCCCTGCAGAGGTTGGCATCCCTCCCCGCCAGCCCCCACTTCCCCATCGCCTGCCCTGCAACACCTCTGCCTCGCAGTAACCTCGTGCCTGATAAGCTTGTGCAATTTTACTGGAGTTATCAGAGCTGATTAAACAGTCTCTGGGTCCCCGTGGAGCTGGAGCACAGCTCCTGGCTCCATCCCATCCTCCCCGATGGATTGGGCTTGCTGGGACAACCGCAAGGGGTAAAGTGGAGCTGGGGAGCAATGCACCACCTCGGGGTGACACCGGTCCCAAGGAAGGATCTCTCCCCACCTAACGAGGCAATGCAAATGTTGCCCGGGAGCGTCGCCTGCTTGGCCTGAGCTCTCCCTTACCTCCTCGTCTCCGTGCCCCCAGAGCAGCCGCCCTTCAGTACACGCAGGTTTTGGCAGAGCCCCTCTCCTTCTTGTTCATGGGCTCGGTGTCCGAATCCAGCGGGCTGGAGATGTATCTGTACTTGCTGGTGGGTGACCTCTGAGAGGACAGGAGACCATCAGACCTTCCCAAAGGGGCAAGGCGGTGAAGCGAGGGCTGGGTTCCCCTTATTTTGTTGCATCGCAAGGGCAATGCCATGAAAAGGCTGGTCGCAGCAGGCAGCGGAGGCTGCACAGAGTCCATCGTTAAGTTTTCACAGCATGGTGTTACACCTGGATTTGCCCAGGGGGTCAACGGAGGCACAGCGGGACCAGGCACCTCTTCCTCACCCTCCACCTCCCCTTCCCTGCAGGAAAACGGGGACAGCGGGACCAGGAGGGGTGCACAGGAGTTTTGCCACCTTGCAGTAGAAACCCAAGGAAATTGCCAGTGATGCTCTACCCCAGGAAAAGCAAAGATTGGAGAGATCCAATTCCAGCCCTGGATGTGGGGTGGATGTTGCAGGACCCCTCATCACCCCCGGCCACCCCTAAATATCACCTTTCCCACCCATCTTTGCACCTTGGAGCCCATACAGTTACCTTGACAGGAGCAAACTCCTGCTGGATCAGCTTCTTGAACTCACTTCTACTGAACGGCTCAGATTTCTTCCCCTTCCTGGCATTGCCCTGGTAACTCTCCATCATGTCACTGATGGCTTTGATGAGCTTAGACATGTCTCCTGTCCTGGAGAGGAGCAAAACTTGACGACACAGCAAGGTGGCAGGGGCATCTCTGCCCACAGGAAAAAAAAAAAACATTCTCTTCCAATAATTCAAAACATTCTCGGTTCAGTTTCAGCCTTTCTAAATTTCTTTGCCAGAGGTGAAAAGGAAACTCCCTTTGCTGGATGCTGCCCACCGCTCTGGCTACTCTCGGAACTTTCACCTTAATTCACTTCATTTCTCCACTTTCCCACTCCCTGCTTAAATTAAAAGGACGAAGCTCCCTGTAGCCATCTCAGGCACTTGTGGGGTTGAATGAATCAGCTCTTGCAGCTAAAGGAAAGTGCCGTGTCTACACACCCGCCGCGCTCGGGGCTGGGCGGAGGGAATCCGGGCAGCTAATGCTGTGCTTGTGTCTTTGGTCCCTGCTGCCCCGAGCTCTGCTGGGACGGACCAGTTGCAAAATGACCCTGAAAACATAAAAGCTCATTTCAAGTACAAAAAGAAATGGCAGAGACTCACCCTGCTCACCTGCATCAACCAGCCGACGGGCGCGGATGGGGCCGGCGGGAGCAGCTCCCTGCAAACTCCTCGCAGGCTGCCGGGGAGTGGGTGGAGGGTGAGGATTTCTTCTGGTCAGTCCTGTTCTCTGGCTGCCTCCCCGCATTGCTGCGCTTCCCAGGGAGCCTCCCTCATTATCCTTCCCCCGGCGAGGATGTTTACCAGCGCACCCGGGGAAGGTGTATGTAGGTCAGCAGCTCCGCTCTCCACGGGCATCGCGCAGGGACCCAAGCGGTGAACACAGGGGTTTGCGCTGGAGACATCAAAAAAGCTAACCAGGAGTTCTCTTTATGTATCACAGAATCACAGAATGGTCAGCGTTGGAAGGGACCTCTGGAGATCATCCAGTCCAACCCCTCTAAACCACAACACCCCCTGCCAGAGCAGGGTCACCTCCAGCAGTGGCACAGGATGGCGTCCAGGCGGGTTTGGGATGGCTCCAGAGTGGGAGACTCCCCCACCTCTCTGGACAGCTGTGCCACTGCTCTGCCACCCGCAAAGGGAAGAAGTTCCTCCTCATGTTAAGATGGAACTTCCTGTGCTCAAGTTTGTGCCCGTTCCCTCTTGTCCTGTCACTGGGCACCACTGAAAAAAGACCGTTCCCATCCTCCTGGCACCCTCCCTTTGAGTATTGATAAACATTGATGGGATCCCCCCTCATGGAAGAGGAGATGGTGGAAGTTTTCATTTAGCTTCTCCCAAAAGGGTGGGTTGTTTTTTTCCCTTTACAACCAAGGTGATTTGCGAGTTCATCGGGTGTTGCAATGCTGAAGCTTAGGAAACGTCATCGACAAAATAACTTCCAGCAGAAAAGGTGGTTTTAATCTTCTTTTTGAGGCTCGTACGGGCTGCCACCGGGCATATTCACGTTTGCGCAGCTTGGACGATGGCAGCAGAGCTGCGGTTTCTTCTGCGAGAAAGGAGAAAGAGCACTGAGCTGCTTTTCAAACAGGGCAACCTGCTCCCAAGAGTGACGGCAGCGTGGGGACACCCGGAGACGCCAGCCCCGGGGGGGCCATGGCCAACGGGGTTATGAGCTCCCTCCCGTGGGAAAGTCACTTATTACACATATCACCTCACAGAATCTATAAAATCATAGAATCACAGAATCTCGATGGGACAGGGACAGCCACCACCCGTCCCAGCAGCGTGGCCTCGGTGCCAGGCTGCGTTTCAGCCCCCGATGGAGCAAACCGAGCCGTGCACGGGGACAGGTTGCCCCAGGGCTCCCGGGCAAAGAACAAGGCATGGGGACTACGGGGATGCTGCAGCGAGGCAGCCAGGGCAGGACACTTGGCTCTCGGCCGATTCTCTGTGTGGTCTCGGAGAAGTCAATGACCCCACGTTTGCTCACCTGGAAAGGGGGTGTAACGAGCTATCCCTGCTATGAAGGGTGTGCCAGCTTTCATTAAGGGCTCAGGCACCGTCCCAAGATTGCCAGATACGGTACGAAGCCAGATGAGATCACGCTCTGCATCAATCTTCCCAGGCGGCGTTCGCAGGGCCGGGTTCGTAGCAGCGTTTTTGGGAGAGGAGGGGTTGCTGGAGCCAACCTGTGCCGCCCACGCACCGCTGCTGACACCGCCAGCGCGGCACAAGACATCTCTGCAATTAAGTGGGTTGCAAATGAGATGCAGACCATGGTCTGGAGCTAAATTTTACCTTGGCATGGTGAGGCGAGAGGCAGCAAGTCACTGCAGGCCCTCTGCAGCAAGGGCTGCCTGGCACGCGGATGCTTTCGGTGGAAGCGGGATCAGCCCAGGGGCTGCTCTCGCAGCTTAAGGTCCCTGGGAGATGGAGCTTTCGGGAGAGCCCCAGCCCTGGGGGATTCACTTCAGAGCTGTATTTGGGATAGCCAGGCAACTGGGCACAGCCAGCAGCACAATTTCCCCTGCAGTCCTTTGGGGTACAGCCTTGCCGGGTTGCTTAGCACGAACGCCACAGAGAGACCGACATCCCCACGACATCTCTCCCGTGAGCCGGAGCGCCTGCTGCCCCCGGCCATGCCCTTGATGGAGACGCAGAGTGTTTTCCCACAGGCTGGAGCCATCCCCATGTCCAAGTGCTCAGGATTTAAGGGCTTTATGTTGGCGGGTCCCTATCTCTGTAAGAACGGTCTTGGAAGAGCATCACTCCGCCATGGGGACGGGACATGCCCAAGCGTGGGGTGGACCCCAGGACCGGGGATGCTGCGGGGTGGCCAGGCATGGCGGTGCAGAAGCCACCGCGCCAGGCAGGAAGCGCTTGCGAAGGAGGATGGGAAGGCAACGCATGGCAATGGCACCTACAACCACCGTACTCCTCCCTTCACCGCTGCCTCCCCAATTAGCACACATCCGCCCGGAGAACGAGGGGAATTAGGAGGAAAATTGCTCTGAATCACTCTGAGCCAGTCCCTTCCGCCGGCTACTCCCTCCGAGCCTGCTGCCACCACGGTGCCATCCTGCGGCAGCACGTCCCCATCCGCAGCAGCGTCAGGTTGGCTTTGCCGGGCTCTGGGCACAGGTTTGCCCATGATGGTGGGTCGGCTCCTGGCCACGGGCCTCACCGGCACCCCAGGACCGACCAGTTTTACCCCATCCTGATCGGCGTGTCTAGACTGATAACGAATGCGACGCGCACGGCGCATCGAAGTCCCCACCTGCCACAGCACTGGGCATTGCGCAACCTGTTCTGTGTCAGCCACCGGGCTGCTGACCCCTCGTGGGAGGGTCTGTGGGGGGATGAAGGGGGTCTGCAGCAGGTGGAGGGGGTCCATGGTGGGCAGGGGGAGCAGGCAGGACGGGGACACTGGGGCTGGGATGGGTCCCAGCTGGGAGACACAGCTCAGCCCCAGCTGGATCCCATCCCCTCGTTGCAGGGTCGTTCATAAAACCCAGCCCTGTAGGCTTCAGCCTCTTTTCTCCAGCTTGTGAGATTTGGGAGGGGGGGGGATCAGCAGTGTGAGGAGCTGGCAGGGCCACCAAAAGCTGTTTTGATGGGACAGGACAGGGTGGCAGTTAGGGGAGACATAGTCCTTAGGCTGGGACCCTTGGCAGGGGGCGAATACAAGCTGATGGTGTTGCACCTCACCGGGGCAAAGCTCAGGGAGAGGGATGTGGGGTACAACCCCCCCCCAAAGAGGGAATGAAGGTGAATTCAGGGTTTATCTGCATCCACTCTTGACCTGCTGCTTTGAGCTGTACCCTGGAGGAGCTGCAGTGCTTCTCCCTTCTCCTGCTCCCACAGGACACAAGTGAGAAGAGCCGACGTGGCAGTGTTGAGAAAGAAAACAGCAAAAACTGCGTGGTGGCTTCAGCAGAGGGGTGTGAGAGAGGAGTTTTGGGTGTTTGCAAGTCGGTGCATGTCCTCGTGCTGCCAGCTTAGCCCCAAAATTCAGTTTTTGTTTCTGGCACGTCAATTAGAATAATCGTACTTACTGCGAGCAGCGCTGGTGGTGCAGAAATGGGGGATATGATGAATAGCGGGGGGGTCACAGGGCTCTGCCTGCCATCAATGGGCCAAGGTGCAACCCTGGGGAGCAGAGCAGGACTGTGGTGTTCCCCGGGGCTGCTGCAGGGCTGGTGGCCACCCCAGCAGCCTCGGTGGCACATGCCACCAGGTGGCAGCAGGAACCTGTCGCAAACCTCCCGGTCCTCAGCTTGCCAAGGTGGAATCCTGCCTTATAAACCGGGGGGGAAGGCAGGTGGGGCTGCACACCTCCTGCTTCGTGCTGCTGGAGAGCTGCTCTTGGGGCAGCGAGGCTGGAGGAGCCCGGGTGCCATCCCCGTCCCCAAACAGGGTGACCACGGGCAGCAGAGCACCGTGCCCCTCCGCCTGACCGAGCATCCCTCTGCAGCGCGGGATACAGCGCGGCTGGGGCGTATCCAACACCTTCTTCCTTGCATTGCTTTGACATCCCCTTTGTTGGGGAGCTCTGAGTTCTCTTTGGGGTGAAGGGATGCGTATGGATTTGGGGACCGCTCTGCTATTACGGGAGAACCCGGCGATCGCCTCTGCTTGCTCGCAGCCCTGTGTCGGTGTCCTGGCCCTGTTGCGCTCGGGGTGTGTGGCGGCTCGTTCTTCGCCACCTCCGGTGCGATGGTCCAACAGCCCCGGTGGGTGACACAACAGGAGTCCCGCACCCCGGGGTTTCAGGGGAGCGTGAAGTCCTGCTGTGTTGGCAAATATCCTGTTGCACCAGCACTGCTGATGAGGCTGGTTCCTGCCTGGATCACCGCGGGGAAAGTCTCATGGTGGTTTGTGGGTGCCCCCCAAGCACCCAGATTTTTGTGCTTGGCCCCTGCAAGGGGAGACCCCTCTGCTGCAGGGAACAGAAGGGCTGACCACCCACGGGCAGGGTGCTGAGCTCCTGACAAGCTCATCAGCTGCACGTGGGACCTGAACCACCCTTGTCCCAAAAGCTGGGCATCCCATCATCAATCTCTCCTTCCAAGTAACAGGTGATGGGACAAGAGGAGGTGGCCTCAAGTTGTGCCAGGAGAGGTTTAGGGTGGATATTAGGAAAAATTCCTTCACTGAAAGGGTTGTCAAGCGTTGGAACGGGTTGCCCAGGGAAGTGGTGGAGTCGCCCTCCCTGGAGGTATTTAAAAGATGAGTAGATAGGGTGCTGAGGGACACGGTTTAGTGGTAACTTGGCAGTGCTGGGTTAACGGTTGGACTTGATGATCTTAAAGGTCTCTTCTAACCAAAATGATTCTATGATTCTTATGGGATCAGCCCTGGGAACAGTTAGGTTCTGGCAATGAACCAGCTCCACTCTCTCCCTTGGATGCAACACCCTTGTGTGCTCCTAAAGCGTTGTAGGATGGGGCTCATGACCCATTTTGGGGTGAAGGATTGAGTGTTGGGTGCAGGACCTGACTCCAGAGGGGACCTACCACCCTGTGCAGGCTCAGGCAGGAGCTGAGCTGACTCTGGTCCCTGTAAGAAGGTGTTTGACACTTCAGATGTCAAAATTGACTCCAAAGGAAGCTGAAGCAACCTGGCCAGCGGTGGTGAAGCAAACTTGCGGCAGTCTTGTGTTAACCGGGGCCGGGGGGAGGGCTTGCTTCAGTGCTGCTGGTTTGGGGAAGCTTGCAGCAGGTTCCTTCGCAGAGCTTGGGCGATTTCAGGGCTTTGACTCACCCTTAGGAAATCACAACTATTCCTTTCCTCCCCCCGCCACCCCGGCCTCTAAAAGACATTTGCGAATCAGTAGCCAGGCTCTAAGCGTCCATGGTGGGAGGCTGCTCAGCAGCACCGTAAGCATTTCCAGCCACCCACTCTGGAAAGCAGCTATTAATAAGGGACGCCTCCTCGGTGCAAACTCAGGACGCTCTGAGCGAGGATTCGGGGTTGTTCTCAGTTCTTTTCCGCGCAAAACCCAGCAGTCGCGCCTTGCTGCTGGCTGTGGCACTGCAATTAAATGCATCCACCCCCCAGCTCCCTTCCAGCCCCATGCCAGGGCCTTGCAGAGCAAAAGTGCCCTAAAAAAGGGTGCTCCTCCAGAAAAGAGCGCTCATCTATCCCCAACCTTCCTTCCAGCTCTTGCCTACCACCACAGCTGAGGTCTAGGAGATGTGCAGAGTGTTTTCAGGCCAAAACAGGCTTTTTTTTTTTTTTTCCAGTTGGAAATGCAAAGACCAGCCAAATTATGCTGCCCACCCTGACCTATGGAGCACATTATAATGTAAGGAGTATCGTGAGCACCCACTGCAATGGACCCTGCTCTCCCCAGGCGTCCACCTCGCCCCAGAAAACTTGCAGCCTGTCTCCAAGGTGGATTTGCCTGGCTTAAAGCCGTGCTGGGAGTGAGCAAGGTGCAGGACTCGCCTCGAGGAAAACCCACGCAGAGACACAGAAGAGCTTTGGCAGCCTCAGGGCAAATCTTTATTTGGCAGCAAAACCATCAAAGTTGAAGGAAGGAAAGGAGGGAGGTGGGCAGAGAGAGGGATGGAGGGGAGAAAGCCCGGGGGGTGCAAGCACTGATGGGCGCCTTCGGCTGGGGACCACAGCCCACCTCAGTGGTGGTGTTGGTGCTGGTGTTTGTGCTGCTGCTGGTGGTCCTCGACGTCGTGGAGGTGCTCGTGGGTGGCAATGGTGACACGGGTGATCAGCAGCATCACCTCGCAGAAGCTGATCTGCGCATCCTTGTTGATGTCGAGGTCCTTCATGATTTCGTCGATGGTGGCCTTGTTCTTCACGTGCTGCAAAGGAAGGGACAGGGTGAGGGTAAAGTCCTGTCCTTCACAGCTCGAGCCTCCCCCCAGCCTTGCTGGGACCCTCAACAAACTTGAGCGTAGGAAGTTCCATCTAAACGTGAGGAGGGACTTCTGTCCTTTGAGGGTGACAGAGCCCTGGCACAGCTGCCCAGAGAGGTGGGGGAGTCTCCCACTCTGGAGCCATCCCAAACCCGCCTGGACGCCGTCCTGTGCCACTGCTGGAGGTGACCCTGCTCTGGCAGGGGGTTGGACTGGGGGAGCTCCAGAGGTCCCTTCCAACCCTGACCATTCTGTGACCCTCGCAGGTGCCAGGTCCTTGAGAGTCTGGTGCTGTGTGCGGCTCCATCCTCATCCCATCACCTCCCATCGCTTTGGGCAGAGCAATGATTCACCCGTGGCGATGAAGCAATCGGAGAGCAGCAGGCTAGCATCACCGCAAGGACACCGTGCAATGCGGAGGCTGATGAAGGCAGCAGTGCTATGTCAGCCGCAAACCTCTCCTTTAGCGTGTTGGGTTAAAAACACTTTACGTCCTGCTTTAGCAAAGTAAGTTTGGAAAAAGGAAAAGGGCTTTTTGGCTGATGTTTCTGACATCATCACTCCTAGACGGCAAAGGAGTTCTGGGGCAATATGATCCCCATTTTTGCAGGTAAGGTGATGAGGGTAAATAACTGGCTGCAGGTTCACCCACACCTGGGTGGGATTCCTTCGTCTGTCTTTATGGAGTGTGTTTGGAAAGCGGCAGTTGGGCAGGGAGGGTCTGGGCAGAAGGTGTTGGGGCAGGAGAGCAGAGCAGGAAGGGGGTGAATCCAGCCCCTGGGGGTGTTCAGGCAATGGAGTCCAGCCCAGCTCCCTCCCCATGGGGGTGATGAGAAACCCCACTCACCCTCAGGTAGTTCACGAGCTGCTTCTCAATCAGGAGCTTCAGCTCCTTCTTGGTCAGGGTGTCTCTGTCCCCCTCCCGTCTCGAGTACTGGTGGAAGACATCAATGATGACATCCATAGCCTTCTCCAGCTCGGAGAGCGGTTCCTGGGTCTGGGAGGTCTGCAAGAGAAAAGATTACACTGAATAATGTCAGGAGCCACAACAGATGGGGCAGTCTGATGTAAACCAGCGAGGCTCCGGTACAGCCACCGGCTGCACACCAGACGAGGACGCAGCCTGGTGTTGTTCAGCCATTCTTTTTTGGAGGATAAATTTCAGCTGTTTGGAGTTTTCCCTTATCTATAAGCCAAAGGAGACTGAAGGGGGTTGCAGCCTCTGCCTGCTTCTGCTCTGGGATGTGCAACTACAGATAATAGCTGACAGCTGATTTCCCCCCAAAATGTGCCCTTTGTAAGTCAGGCACTGTCGGAGTAAGGCTCCCAAAATAGCTGGTGGCACTGCAAAAACCTCTGTAGAGATACAGATGTCCAGGAGCCCCGTCGGTGGTTGGACTATGCTGTGGGGAATCTCTTCCAGGAGGAGACATCTCTCCTTGTGGGTTGTGCTCGGATGAGCCTGAGCGGAGATGGTTGTCCTCTGCCAGCAACTGATGGCAGCGCACACGGTGAGGAGAGGCTCCTCAAAGGTCCTTGCACCTCTGATGGCCCAACTGGCACCTGCAAAAGAGCATGGAGACCTTAAACGCCCAAGTCACCATTGGACTTGCCTTGCTCATCTTGACAAAGTAGCGAGATCCACTCAGGCTGGAGCAGGGCCGGTCCCAAGTGTGACATCTCTTATAGCCTGGCCGTCCACCTGCGTCACTCCACCGGTTGTGAAATGTCTCTGTTTCATCCAATTCCAGTCCGTCTTCATGACATACTTGTGCATTGCTTAAGGCTCCAGGGTAGTTCCTTAAAAGGGGTCTCTGTGGCTTTTCCCGCAAGGTCGGTGTGTCACGTACTCTGGCAGGGATGTGGCCAGGGCATGGCCATGTCCCCCTCACCCCCTCCACCTGGCTATTGAGGCTGCAGCTCTCCACCAACTCTTGAAAGAAGCCCATTCCCCTCAACTTCTTCAATTTCACCTGGTTTACTCTCCTCTATGGGGGTGTCTTTTCATGCCATGAGGCAAAGGGGATGCACAGCGTTGTGCCTGAGCTTCTCCGACGACTCACACTACTTGGCCCCGTAGCATTCCCATCCTTAGAGACCTGGTGCACACAAGCACCGCATGGTCCTGTGCACCCAAAAGCATCCCACTGTCCCACTGCTTGGCACAGCCCAGCACTGACAGCATGGCCGGGGGTCGCCTGTGTGACACAGGGATGGAGCCGGTGCTGAGGGCAGAAGGAGCAGCTCTTCATGAAAGACAAACAATACGGGGCGGGTTCCCAACCTGGTGGGGCTCCAGGAACTTCATTTCAACTCTTCAGCTTAGCAACAGCCTGTGCCAAGGGTGGTTTCTCCCCACCCAAGGTATGCTCTGAGCCATGGAGACCAGGTGTGGCTGAAAGGTGTATGTTTACATTTTTAGGACTCTATCCTCGCTTTGTGGCTTCTTTTTTTTTGTTGTTGTTGTTTTTTTCTGTGTTGCAGAGGCTCAGAGCAGCGAAGATCAGGAGTAAAACGAGATTTTCCAGTGCTTCTTCATGAAAATGCTCTGCCTGCTGATTCAGCTGGCTTGTTTGGGGGGGGTTTGTTTAACCTGCCAAACACGATGCTAATCTCAGACACAAAGTGGAGGTCAAAATGGGGCCATGGACAGGCCTGGAGCAAACTCCAGGAGATTCAGATGAGCTGACACAGGGCAGCACCGTGCAGGGAGATGCTCGGGGATGCAATCCTGGTCCACGCGCGGTGGCCACCCGGACTCCAGCCCTCCCCGGTGGGGGTACAGTGCATTTCACAACAGGAGTGCTTTGATGCACAAAACAGCTGGAGAAGGGCCGGGGCGTTTCACAACAGGGTGGCAGGGACCATCCGCTCAGTTGCAGAATTTTGTAGCAATTTCAGGAAACCATACTTTTGGTCATTTTATCATCTTGGAGGTGGGGAAGAGCAGAGACGGGTTACAGTATGTGGGATGTGCCAGGGATTTCCAAAGAGGGATGGTGATGAGACCCTCAGATGTGCCCACCAGGCAGCAGGGATGAGACCCCAGGTCCAGAGGAGGCCATGGAGATGCTGTGAGGGCTGAGCCCCTCTGCTGGGAGGACAGGCTGGGAGAGGGGGGGTTCAGCCTGGAGAGGAGAAGGCTCCGCAGAGACCGCAGAGCCCCTTCCAGTCCCTAAAGGGGCTCCAGGAGAACTGGGGGGGACTCTGGGTCAGGGAGGGGAGTGATGGGACGAGGGGGAATGGTTTGACACTGCAAGAGAGGAGACAGAGATGAGATCTGAGGAAGAAATTCTTCACTGTGTGGGTGATGAGCCCTTGGCCCAGGTTGCCCCGAGAAGCTGTGGCTGCCCCATCCCTGGAGGTGTTCAAGGCCGGGTTGGACGGGGCTTGGAGCACCCTGGGCTGGTGGGAGGTGACCCTGCCCAGGGCAGGGTGGTGGCACTGGGTGGACTTTAACACCCCTTCCAACCCAAACCATTCTATGACTCTGTGATTTGGTTTTTAAATGCCAGTGCAGACACTAAGGTGACCAGGGAGCCTGGGTATCGCTTTGGGCCACAGGAACATGTGCTAACACAACTTCTTGCCTGTCTCTGCAGGTCTCCATGCAGGGGGAGCCTCCCTGTCCAGCCGTGCCCGTAAGCCACGCTGAAGTGGCCGCAGCAAGCTGCAATCCTGGCCCCAAGGCCACCAAGGTTGAGCAAGCATCTGCTTGCTCGAGCTGCAGAGGGGAAGGAGTGGGAAGAGGGTATCAGGTGGCACACAAGCAACCTGATAGCCGTGGCAAGTGAAAGACCTGGTTTGAGGTGACTGGGATTGGTTGTGCCCTGAGGACCTGAGCCCTGGCAGGGCACCCCATGCTTGACAATCATTGCAAAACTCTTTCAAAATACTCGTTTGTGGGCAAGTGGCTGGCTGATGCGGGAAGAGGGCACGGCAGGGTTTGTCACTGTGTGGTTTGTCATGTTTCACAGCAGCTTTTAGCCCAGGATCAGGACAGGGCGTACGTTCTGGTTGCTAGATGTGGGTTTAGCTTGGGGAAGCCAGGGGCTGCCCTCCGAGCCCTGGCTCCTGAGGACCTTTGAGCATCACCACACCAGCGATGCTCCAGCTGCGACCTCACATGAGCACGAGGTTGGGCACCCAACAGGTTTTCCCATCCTGGAGCCACAGGGGAAAGGATTTCCCAGTCCTTTAGCTCGAGCCAAAAAACATTCACATATGTTTCAGCCATATCAAACAGCTACAAACTCAGCTGCTTGGCAGGCACCAACTTTGTCCAGCCCAAAGGGAGGTGAGAGCCAGCTCTGCTGCCCGCACAGGCACGGCACAACTGCTCGCAGGCTGCTGGACCCTCTCCAAGCCCTCCCAGAGCTCTGGCAGGATGCAGGACTGGATCTGGCTATTACACTTGCCCTTCTTCCCTGTGCTGCGACATGAAAAGTGTCGCGTTCGCTTGTGCTGGGGCAGCTGCCTGCTGAGCCCTGTGGGGTTGTGGTACCCAAGCGCTCAGTGAGGAAAAGAGCCGGATTACAGTGTATTTATTACCCAGAAATGCTTTGTTGGTGCTGCAAGACATCTCCCAGATGGCTCAGCCAGGGACCAGTTCCTTGTGCCCTGCTGGAGCCCGTCAGGGTTTTGGTGAGAATATTTTAGTGGTGGAAAACTCCAAGATGGAAACCATCCGGGCGTTTCATCTTGGCTGGGTAACAAGTGATTCAGCAGGGTTGGGAGGGAGCACTCCAGATGGCTTGTCTGTGTGGGAAAACTCTGAAATTTGAGTTTTCATTGGGATTTGGGGAGAAAAATTTAAATCTCAGAATTTCCCACGGACTGGAAGCTATATATACAGATAGTAACTGCTGTGCAAGTTTTTTTTTTCCCTAAGAGCACCCTGGCTTGTTCTTGTGGTAAAGGCTGTGTTCTGTTGTGAATGCAGTTGTCATGGGTATTAACGCATTTTTCCTGCTCACGGGTGGTTCTGCATCCAGAGGACGCGCTTGGCATGGCCAAGGGGAAAAATACAGCTGGATGAGGATGGGCAAAAGAGGAGGTGTTCCCCGGGCTAGGCTGGCTCTGCTCTTCCCAGTCTAGGCAGAAAACTTCCTCTGCCAGGAGAAAAATCTCTAATATGACTGCTGTATGTTGCAGCTGAGGGTTAAAACCCTTGCAGAGCTCAGGCAGTGTCTTGTGCAGGTCTTCTGGCCATTAATACCCTCCTAGCCCGTCAGTCCGGCCCCCTCAGCTTGGACCAGACACTGAGCGATCAATACAGCTCTCACCTACTCACCACATCTTGAACACATGCCTCTCCCTTTATGGGTTTTTGGGGTGCCTCAATTAGGGAAACCTTTATCCCACAGCTCCAGCAGGACCATGCATTCGCTGCAGCTGGTGCCCACCCTCCCCATCTGTGAGATGGATGCTAAAGGGAGTGCTGAGATAGGAAGGACTCAGTGAACTTCAAGTGATGCTTTATTGTCTCACAAGCATGAGGATTCCAAGCAGACAGAAAGCAGCCAGAGCCCAATTCCTATAAGCGACCCCCTCTGAGTTTTTCGTGGGTGGTGCATGGGGACTCAATCCTTGTCTGGTGTACAGCGGTCATCCTTGTGGCTGATGCGATGGGCGTCATCGGTCAGCTTGGCCAAGACGATGGTGAACTCCTCGAAAGTCAGGTCTTTGTCGTTGTTCAAGTCTGTCTCTTTGAAGAGCTTATTCAGGTAGTCGCGGTTGCCTCTGCCCTGAAATTGGGGGACAGGACGTGTGTTAGCATGGTCCCTCCCTGGGCTGCACACCCCCCAGTGGAAACCAAGCCAACTTTATTCTTGTATGACCTGGGAAGAATTTGGAAGCTGCAGGATCGTTGTGACCCTCTCCTACCTTGCCGTTAGCCCCTAGTTAAAACCCCAGATGGACAAGGTCTTGTCCCAAATCCCTTTGGCTGCTCCCAACCCCTGCAGTGGCAGGAGGGATGAGTGTGGATTGTTTCAGAGCACATGGGGTCTGATCACAGAAACCCACCCTATGGACAACAGCCCTTGGTGAGGACTGCACCCCATTTCCCCAGGACCATCCCTAGAGGAAACCTCATCCTCCCCACAACCCCCCCGAGGAGTCCACCCTTCTGGGGAGCACATCACAGCTCCTGTGGCACTCACACAGGCTTGCAGGAAGGTCGGTGCCTGCTCAGTCAGCAGTGTCTTGAAGTCGTTGAAGTTGAGGAGGTCAAGCTCACCCTCCCGGATGCTGTAACGGTGGTAGACCTCAACAATGGTTTTCAGGGCCATCTCCAGTGTGCAGTTTCCAGGGAACTGCCGAGTCTCGGAAACGGTGCATGCGGTCTGGGTGCTTGCAGACATGGTGGAGCTCTTGAGGTACCAGCAGAAGCTGTGTGGAGAAACCTCAAAGCCATGAGATGCATCAGAAAAATCCAGCACCCCACACCGTGCTCTTGGCCCCCAAGTTACGCTGCACCTCCCCAGCCTAGCAGCAGATCTGCACCAGGAGCCTCGTCTCGCCGGGGCTGAGCAAGCCACCAGCGGCAGCCGGTGGCTCCTCGGCGCTGAGCAGGTAATAAGTGGTTTTAGGAATATCATCGTTTTATTGCCCAACCACCCCCAATTTGAGCTTTGCCCAAGAAGCAGCTTGTTCTTACTGACCTGGAGGCATTTGTCAGGCAAATTAAACAAACCCATGAGGCTGGAGTCGCGTATCTGTACCGTGCCACCAACAGCGAGGATGGCTTTAAGGCAGGGAGCACAGTTCAGATACGGCTTCCATTGCAGCCTCTGCCTGACCTTCTCCTCCTTCTCCTCCTCTCCCTGTGAGTATCCCTCTCCTGTTTGGGCTGCAAACCCTTTTTCATGGCAGACACTGAGCACAGACACCCTGCTCTCTGCTGAGTGCCACCGTGCAGGTGACACCCCCAAAGGGGCCTCTCCTTGACAGTGGAAACCATGACACTTCCACTAAAGATGGCACAGAGATGCTATTAATTTATACTTGTCTCGTTGTCACCAAAACCACCCTCCTACCCTGCCCAGAGTAGAAAGCATCACCCTGGAGGAAAACAGGCATGGCATGAAGTGCCGTATTCAGGATGGCTTCTCCCTCATCTTATTTCCTGCAAGAGCCATCACAGTGGTACTTACCTGTGTCTCCAAGAAGGGTTTGCAGAGGATGGGTCTGTCGCAGCGATCCAAGAGCCTGGGCAGACCTTTTATACATGTCTGAGGTCCTCTTTCATCAGAGGTGGTGACACACCTGCTGCAAGCAACAGCTTGAGTTCGCGTTTCCCGTACCTGGAAATTGCAAGGTGGGAACTTCTGAACCCCTCCCCGTCTCATACTTCTGCACATAGTTCCTGGTTGCACCCACCGGGCTCTGGAAATGCCGCCCTTCCACCCCACCGTCACCTCTGACGGGGTTAAGCTGCTCATGCGCTGGGCAAAGAATGGGAAAAACACTGGATGTACCATCGCACCCCAACGTGGGCATAAAGGGCAAGGCCGTCTTGGCAGAAATTGCCAAAATTTTTGCGAGTTTTGCAACGGGCTGAAAATCTTGTGCGCTTTCATGCCGGTGTAGAAGAAAGATGGGCTGTTTCAGCAAGATGTGGATAACTTTGTCCATTGGTTGTTTTTAATGGGATCTCTCTGTTTTCTACAATATTAACTGGTTGAACACCAGCAAGGGTGAAGGCAGCATCCTCCTTTTAATAAATTGTTTTCCAGAGTATTTTCTGTTACTTTCTACTTTCACATCGCTTGTACCAGACCTTTCCGCTCGCTCCTTTGTGGAGGAAACTGGGCATAAAGCAAGAAGAAAAACTGAGGTCATGGTCTTTACTGACTGGAGCATTAACTAGCATTAGGTTTTGCAACCGTCACCTCTGCCACCCATCTTGCACCAGCAGAACAGGTACTAGAAGAATTAAGACACTTAAAAACATACAAAAATAAGACAATAGGTTCCAGGAAGAGGGTAGGAACAGAAAAACAAAAGGGTAACTATTCCTGTTTGAGGATGCTCTTTGCGTGTCCCGGGGGCAGTATCAAGAACTGTTGCATGAGTTTTATTCTGGTATCACTGACTCATCTCATTGCTTTTTTTTTTTATTTTTTTCCTGCTCTACTCATCAGGGACTGTTGGCAATCCGAAATTGCATCCTCATTCCCCAGCTCGTCTTGCAAAGCATCAGCTGAGGCTGGGTTTTGCCCTGTGCCCTTGAGTAGTCCCCACGCAGACAGACTGTGGGCTCTGAATTCCCATTTTTCCCACCCACGTTCCCCAAAACCCGTGGGAGAGGCAGCTCGCCATGCCCAGCATCATGAGGGGAGCAATGCCCAGGTGCCACCCGGGTGCCCTGTGGATAATATCTGCCTCTGTGGGGGGACAAGGGCTGCATCCCATGGCAAAACAGGGGACCCAGGGAGCGACCACCTACGTCACTGAGTGCAAATAACTCCACAATAGCCCCACGCTTCCTTTTGCGGCTCGGTTTCACATGGGACGGGCTTCTGGTTTCAGCTGGTGTTGGAAATGTCAGAGCCGCCTGAGGGTTTCCCCGCTCAGCGCACAGTCGCTGGCACACACAGGAGCTCTTTTGCACTCATGTGTCTGCTCCCCAGGAGCCCGCAGTGGCTCGTAAATGCGCTGTCACCTGGGGGGCTGTTGCCCCACGCTAGCAAAAACACCCGACTTCGCTGTGCGGAGTTAACACCAGCTTTCCGCAGCCCCTCGGCCTCGTTCTTTGCTGTGTCGGGGCTTGCAAGGTCAATTTGCGGGTGGCAAAAGCATCCCACGCACCCCTGGGATGCTGCACCCCCAGCTCCAGAGCTGGGTCTTGGTGGCCACACAGGGAAGGGACCCCCAACGGTGCTTCACCCCGGCATGTCCCGGAGCTGATGCAAAGAAGGGCTGGGAGAACCAGGGCTGAGGACACTCATGCAACCCACCGGCTGTCCCTACCAGGAGCCCCCCCAGTGTCATGGGGTGCCATGCACCCCGCCGTCCTCTGAGGTGAAGGGTGCTGGGGTCCACCACCCTGTGTAGGTGTCCTGGTTTGGGTGACACAGGACCAATTTCTCTTCTAATGCCTGGGAAAACTGCCCTTTTAGAAGACTCCAGTGTCTGAATTTGTGAAAATATTTACGTTATAGCCAGTGATGGTGTGCGGGTTTCAAGGTCTCAGTGGTTTTGAGCTCACCAAGTGTGGGGATGAGGAGGAGCGAGACCTGGGCACTTGACCCAAGCTGGCCAACAGGGTTATTTCATACCATGAATGGCACATCCACAGCTTCTACAGATAAAACGGGCTGAGTATGATCCTTGTGTATTTTATATTGGTATCAGGATCAATACTGGTTCTTTAGTATTATTAATGTTGCTTATTTAGTCTTATTTTACTAAATCTGTTTATATTTCAACCCTCAAGTTTCCCCTTCCTGGGTGGGGAGAGGTCATCAGGTGAAAGAATAATTTTTTAAACAACAATAAATTGTGGGTTCCTCAAACCGTAACAGCATGGAACCCTCTGAGCCTTCGGAAGGCGGTGGGAGCATGCTGGGGTCTGACATGCTTCAGGACGGGGATTCCACCAGGCTGGGACCCAGCAGCGTGGTTGTCCTGGCTTCCCCCCTCTCCAGGGACCAGGGTCCCCCCCATGCCACCTTCCCTTTCCCATTGCTTCTCCAGTCCAATCTGCATTTAACTCCCCCGCTCCAGCCATGGGCTGGGTGCATATTGCATCCTCTCTGGAGATGACAGGACACATAATACAGATGCATTTGGTGCTTGAAGAAAGAAGTTTTATTTCAATGGCATAGGCAGAAGCAGATGACAAAGCTTTAGTTACAGGTTTGTCTGTGCTCGCAGACAAATGGAAGGGATGATGCTGCTGGAAGAGCACAATCCCATGGGCACATCCTGGGAAATGCTTCACTTGCTGGGACCATGGCCGTGGTCGTGGTCGTGGCCGTGGTCATGGCCGTGGTCGTGGCCATGACCGGCATCTGGATGGCCCTTGTGAGCCTGGTGGGACCTATTGTGGGCATCAATGGCTACAAGATTCAGCGTGGTCAGGAACTCGGTGAACTTCAGGCGACCATCTCGGTTGCGGTCTGCTCTGTTGAAGAGCTTGCTTATGTAGTCATCAGCGGACATGTTAGGCTACGGCAGGGCAAACATGAAAAAGAGTCAGCCTGAAGCACAGCGGGATTCGGGGTCACCCTGCCAGCCCGCAGCTACGGCACGAGGCTCGCCCAGCAAGGATTACGGTTTCAGGAAAACCCTAGAAAAACCCTCCCTCCCCTTTGGGAGGCTCTCAGCCACCCCCATGCCCCAAGGAGGCTGCCACTCCTTCGAGCTTTTGCCGGCGTTAGGAGAGCTGGGCCATGCTCGGCTCTTACCGGCATGGTGTTGCGGAGGAAGGGCTTGGCGGTCTCCTTCAGCAGCTGTGAGAACTCAGACTTGTCCAGGTAGTCATCTAAGGGGTTCTTGATGGCATAATGGTGGTAGACATTGACGACGCACTCCAAGGCAAGCTCCAGGTCGGTTTTCATCTTGCTAGGAAGGGACAGGCAGCAAAACATTAAACCCCATCGGAAGAGAAGGAGTCCCCTCTCCTCCGGGAGCCCCGGCCAGGCTCTGGCTGCCCGGCAGGGTCAGGCTCAACCTGGTGGCACTTCCAGCAACACGAAGCCTGAAGCCACCATTTGGCAAGGACTTACCTACAAGCAGTGCTGGGGCTGACTTCTGCAGGAGACGGTGCACGGGAGGAGAGGAGAGGGCAGGAGCAGTGACTGCACAGTGCAGGTGAGGTCTCTTTTATACTCTCCCTGAGCTACGATTTAGTGACACCCTCAAATTTCCTTCGGGGCAATAACCCCAGGAATTGTGCAAGGCTACGCAGCACGCCCAAGTGGTGATTTCTTGCCTGACTCCAGGAACGGGCTGCTCCCACTCTTAACGAGGGAGGGGACGCACCGAACTCGTTAGGGCAAAACAAGGAAAGACCAAAAGAGACATCTGCAGAGAACCAGCATTGTGGGTTGGTGACGGTGCAGGGGCTTTCCCAGGAGCCAGGACATTCCTGGAGAGTTTGGGGGTCTTTGCCGAGATGGTGGAAGAGGAATTTTTCCGGATCACACAAAAGGTGTTGGGTGAGGGTCTCCAGTGGGATAATGTTGTTTTTTCCCCATGGGGGATGTGGTTCATCGCTCCTGTACCTGCCCTGATGCTGTTGAATTTGGCTGGAGACGTGGTGTCTGCCCCCACCCCGCTGCTGCACGGGGTGCTGGGGGGTGGCCAATGCATCCCACCACCCCACCACCCAGTCACCTCTCCAAAATCATGAACAGCATTCCTCTTGAATCATTTCTTAACAGCTAGCCAGGGAGCCAAGAAAGACGTTACAAATCCGGGCACGTCAGCGTGCCGGAAACCTGCCAGCCACTCTTAGGAGGTGCCATTTCCCAGCAGCCGTAACTGCTTCCTGATGATAACTGAGGACATTGGCAATCACTGCCTATTCCCGGTGTTGTGGGGATGCTGCCGCTCGCGGGACACCCCGTGATGTTCCCAGGGCCTGGCACAGGCTGCTAAACCCTGCGTGTGAACCACGGGAAAGACAGTTTGTGAGGGGCTGGAGAGGAGCCTGTGCCGGAGGATGCTCAAACCCTTCACCCCAAGTCCGTGCTTGGTGGGGACTGGCAGAGCAAAAAGCCCGTGCCAACCTTTAAGGCTTTTAGGAGACGGGGAGGACAGTGGTGATGCAACATCTCCCCATCAGCCTCCTAATCCAGGAGCACGAGGAACCGGTGCCAGAAAAAGCCTAAATTGCAAAAGAGTGAGACAAAGGCACAGGTTGTGTGATGGAGGGTGTGGTGGGTTGACCCTGGCTGGACGCCCGGTGCCCACCAAAGCCACTCTGTCGCTCTCCTCCTCACCTGGACAGGGGAGAGAAAGTATAACGAAAGGTTCATGGGTCAAGATACGGAGGGAGGGAGGGAGATCACTCAACAATTACCATCATGGGCAAAACAGACTCGACTTGGGGAAATGACTTTAATTTATTACCAATCAAATCAGAGTAGGAGAATGAGAAATAGACTCTAATCTTAAATACACCTTCGCCCACCTCTCCCTTATCCCCGGACTCCGCTCCCCATTTCTCCACCTCCTCCCTCCAAGCAGTGTGGGGGGATGGTCAATGGGGGTTGTGGTCAGTCCATCACACATTGTCTCTGCCGCTCCTTCCTCCTCAGGGGAGGATTCCTCACACTCTTCCCCTGCCCCAGCGTGGGATCCCTCCCATGGGAGACAGTCCTCCATGGACTTCTCCAATATGAGTCCTTCCCAGGGGGTGCAGTTCTTCACCGACTGCTCTGGTGTGGGGCCTCCATGGGCTGCAGGTGGATATCTGCTCCATCATGGACCTCCATGGGCTACAGGAGGACGGCCTGCCTCACCATAGTCTTCCCCACAGGCTGCAGGGGAATCTCTGCTCTGGTGCCCAGAGCACCTCCTCTCTTCCTTCTTCACTGACCTGGGTGTCTGCAGAGCCGTTCCTCACATATTCTCACTCCTCTCTTTGGCTGCTGCTGCGCAGGGACATTTTTTCCCCTTCTTAAACATGTTATGACAAAGATACTACTGCTGTTGCTGGTGGCCTCAGCCTTGGTCAGTGGTGGGTCCATCTTGGAGCCAGCTGGCATGGGCTCTATCGGACATAGGGGAAACTTCTAGCAGCTTCTCACAGAAGCCACCCGTGTAGCCCCTGGCTACCAAAACCTTGCCACGCAAGCCCAGTCCAGAGGGAGATGAGCGCGTCCTCCCCAGGAAGGGGAGCCACGCAGGGCTGGTCAGCAGGACAAGGGTGCAGCGTCGGTGCGACGTGACGGGACACGCGTGGGGAGGTGTGAAGGGATGTGCCTGTGCCGCGCGTAGGGAGGCGGGAGGAGAGACGCATGCGCTGTGGGGCAGGCAAGAAGGGACAGGCATGCGCCGTGGATCCTCATGCTGCCATTTACTGCCCAAACTGCCACGGAAGACGCATGCCCCACACACCGGGAGTTCCCGGCACATGCCCTGCCTCGGGGCCCGGGTGCCGTGCCGTGGCAGCCCACGCTCCGGTGCAAGAGCCGCCGTGGGCTGTTGGTATCTGCTGCATGGCCGAGTGCAGCCGCGGGGCTGGGAGTGTTGGTGCCGCAGGGATGGAGCCGGTACGGCCCCGAGGGCATGGCGGCAGGGCGGTGACAGGGGTGGGGACGGATGCAGGTAGGCAGGGATGCCTGTGAAGAGCATCATGCCAGCTCCAAATAGCCACAGATCAGCCATAAAAAGGGCCGAGGGCTTGTCGGGTGGCTCCCTTGCACCTGCATTCGGGTTGCAAGCGCAGTGCAGTTGCGCTCTCGAGTGTTCCACTGAGCCTGGAGGGATGGATATATATATTTTTTTATTTTTTCCTAATATCGATGCTCAAGTGAGCATTGGATCTCAGAAGCTGGGGTGAGCGGAACAAGCCATACGCCCTCCATTTGGGGGAGGAAGGGGATGAGCTTCGAGCCCGGTTCTCCTGGTAAACGAGCCCTTGCAGAGCAGAGGGTGCAGCGCTTGGGTGGGAGTCCCAGGCAGGAGGACGGGCAGAGCATCAACGGGACCCCTCTGCGGGGACACGAGCACCGGGTGCAGCCCCTCTCCAAATCCCTCCCCCCCATCCCCAGCAAGAGAAAAAACACGCGCCGTCCATGAGGTTTTAATTTACTTAAGGTTCAAAAATTGTCAGACACACAGCGACAAATCTTTGAGAGGCAATTACAAAAAAAAAAAAACACTTTACAAAAGGACCCCAATATGCCCCAGGGGCCCCTCACCCCTCCCGCTGGCCCAGCTCTACATTTTGCATTCCTTCAGCAAATGGCTGTAAATCACAGCCAGGCTCCTCCGGGAGGTGACGTCCTCCTCAAAATTTGCATCCTCCTCTTTGTTATGGTCCAGATCCAGTCCTGGAGGAGGGGGAGCTCCTGGAGGGCAGCTCAGCCAGAGGCCAGGAGCTGGTCCAGCCTTGGGGCAGGGAGTGGGGACCACCCAGAGCATCGCTCCCGCTCCACCCCGGGGGATGCTCTGCACCCCTCCACCTCACCCTGGTACCCGCAGGACCCCCAGGGTCCAGCACCGAGCGGGCAGTGGGCTTCCCTGCATCCCCCACCATCCTGTCGCCCCGGGGTGTTGCATCAGTTGGGGTGGCTGCAGGGTGACTCACGGGGCGCAGCCGGAACGTGGCGCCCGGCCGCCTCCGCACGCAGCCCCAGGGCTGGCGGAGTTGGGATCCTGGAGGGGTGGGAAAAGCCGGGGCTGGATGAAGCGAAGCCTTCGTGGCATCACCGCTCGCCGATGCCGCTGGGAGCAGCCCCGAGGCGATTGATGGAGGTCCGGCTCCCAGTGGAGCGGAGAAGAGAGGAGGGAACATCCACATCTGGAAGGGGGATGCTGCACATCTGGAGCCCAGCACGCCAAGCCCAGATTGGGCACAGCTGTTCAGCAGGGAGGGGTGGAAAAGGGGATCAGAGGGAGGAAATGGGGACTCACAGAGGAGAGCGGGACAGGCGCTGGTGCGGGGAAGGGAGGGCCGTGGCTGCGCGGCTCCTCGTATTTATAGCCATGGCGGTGGTGCAGGGGGGGCTGGCTGGGCGCACGGAGGGGAAGTCACTCCTCTGCCCGCCATAACCCCACCCCGAGCAGGAACGCAACCGAAACCCCACTCCCCAAAGATTCGCTTGGGGTGAGGAAGGGACAAGTGTCCTGGGTGACTTCCCAAGGTGGCAGGTCCTGCCCCATGGGGCAGCAGGTTGGGGGGGGGGACGACAGGGGCTGACCCTGCTTAAGCTTAATAATTATGGCTAAAAAAAAAAAAAAAAGGTTGTCAATTGTTAGCACGGGGCCGGTTGGAGGCGTTTAATCCTTGCGAAAGCTCCTGCCTCGCCTTACACGGCCGCGGCGAAGAAGTTATCGGGGCTGCAGGGCAGGGTGCTGCCGCTGACTCACGCTAACGTGGCCGGCGGGGATCAGCCCCGCCGGTGGTTTATGAGGGCTCCGCACGCTGCGGCAGAGCAAACTCCAGCTGGGAAGCGCCCTTGCCCTCGCTGCTTATCCAGCACCTGCAGCGTGCACATGGAAGGGATACAGGATCTTACCCAATGCGACAGCACCCAAGTCTCCGGGGCAAGACACCCCATGGCAAAGCATGCAGAAGACTTTCTTTAAAATAACCTTTATTGAAAGAGGGTCACGAAAACAGCGGGAGGGTCATGGCGGGGGGGGAGGTGGTGATGCAGCTCAGGGCCGGTGTCCCGCGCTCACTTCTTGCGCGGCATCTTGTCGGGGCAGTCCTGGAAGAAGTCGTTGCACATCATGGCCATGCAGGCCAGGAAGGTCACGTACTCTTGGAAATCCACCTCGCTGTCACTGTTGCTGTCCAGGTGGCACATGAGCTGCTGTAAGCTGGCCTCGCTGGTTTGACTCTGCCCAGGGGAAAGAAGGGAGGGGTGTTAAAATGGGGTTTTGCGTTGAGGACCGCGTCCCCGAGCCCCAACGTCACCCATGGGACGTGGCACCCGCTGCCCCACACTTACGCTGAAGCTGGGCAGCTCCTTCATGAGCAGGTCCTTGAGCTCCTGCTTGCAGAGCTTGTACTTGTCCCCCTCCTTTCCCGAGTACTTGTGGAAGGTGGAGACCATCACGGCCAGCGCCTGCTCCAGGGGACTCGCCATGGGGGATGCCTGCAAGCCTGGAGGCATAACCGGGTGAGAGCAGAGTTTGGCATCCCCAAACACGCCCAGGGGGGGCCGACGGTGCCCCCCAGCCCATGCAGGCTGCTCCGGTGCCCCACTCCCAGGCATGCACCGGGATGCATCACCCTTTCCTCCTTAATTTCACCTTCCCACGAGCAGCCGGGCTGAGCAACCTCCAAAAAAGCCATGCCGGAGGGGAGAACACGGCAGGGAGGCAGCAGCCCCCTCCAGCCCGAGCTGGGCAGGCAAAGGGCACCCGCGATTTTCCAGATCCCCCCCCCCGCCGCCCCATCCCCTCCCCGATGTGAAACGCAGCCTTCGCGCTCGGTTGGGACCCTCATGCTCAGCCCCAGGGGAAAACCCCTATTAGGGGGGGGAGACCCCATTGCGGGATGGGGCAGCTGCGCCATCGGCAACATCTGGAAGGCATCTGGAGGGCCGGCGGGGTGAGGAGAGGGAATGGAGCATTGGAGGAGGGGGCGAAACAAAAAAACCAAACAACAACTCACCGACAGCTCAAACGAAACAGCGGAGGACTGGGGAAGGCGGGAGGCGAGCCGGCGTCAGGCCCTGGCATTTATAGCCCCGCCTGGGACACCTCCCTCGCTCCCCAAACGGGAAGGCACCAATGCTGATCCCGGCGCCTGCCGGGACATCGGCTGGCAAAGGAAGAGAAGAAAACCCCAGGAGCAACCCTGCCCCCCCCGACCCATCCTGCTCCGGCGCTGCCAAAGGGGCTGGTTTGGGTTAGAAAGAGCAAAATGTGGTGTGTGTCCTTCCCCCCACCCCGGGTTGGACGGGGCAACCCGGTGGAGGAGAACCCCCACGGAGAAGGGGGGAAGCAGCGGTGGGCACCTCGTCCCACCCCCGCCAGCGAGGGCAGGCGACGCCGGTGCGGGGCGAGATGCCGTGCCGCGGGGGTTTTGGCAGCACGGTTTGTCCGCGGCTTTGTTGCCGTGCTGGGCTTTGGGTGAGGCGTTTTTTTTTGGGTTTTGGGGGTTTTTTTTGTTGGTTTTTTTTCTGTTTTTAACTCGACTCCAAGCCATTTCTGTTTCCTAACTGCGAGGGCAGTGCGTCACAATGCCCCGTTGTGTAACGGAGCGCTATTTTGGTGTCTGCGTGTCCCGGGCACGTGTCAGGGAACTGTGGGGGGAAAGCGAAGAGCCAGCGGTTTGTAACCCCCTGTCGTGGGGGGTACAAGGGCTGGCAAACACCCCGAGTGTCCCTGAGCCCCCTGGGGACAAAGGCACCCACTGCTGTGGGGGACCAGAGTGAGAAAAAAACAGGGGGGGTGACACCCCAGTGCCGGCTCTGGGGCACTCCGATGCCCAGCAGAATGCAAAACCCCACCAAAAGACTGCATGGCATCTCCCCAGGTCAGAGGGTTTCTTTAAGCACCATTTTAGCCAAAAAAAAAAAGCCCCCATACCTGAACCTCATCTCCCTGTTAACAAGTGCAAACTGGTGTTAATTACTGGGAGGGGGCAGAAGCTCCTGGGGGCTCTTTATAAAGACCCTGGGAAGGGGCAGAGCAAAATTGGGAGCTGCTGGAAGGACTTGAGGGTCTCCTGGATGGGCTCTGCTCTGCTGGGCGATGATGCAGAGGCTTTGTAAGGACTTTTTCAATCTGGGGTGGTTTCTCCGGGGTTTTATGGTGGCTGGGAAAAGCCGGAGAGCAGCTGCTGCACCTTCTGCGAGCGAGCCCAGACCTGCCAGGAGCTGCTGTGGCCATGGGGAGGTGGAAGAAAGGGGGGGATGAGCCCTCGTGTTTCCCAGCTGGCATCACAGGCTGATGCGCTCAGGAAAATGCCACTTGGCTGCAGCCCCATGGTAAACCCGGGATCTTCTCCAGCAGGGTCCCTCAGCACGGGTTCATCCGCATCCCATGGGGGCTAAGGGTCTCCTCCAGCTGCTCAGAAACAACTCTTCTACACGGGATCTGGGGTCACACTCTGGTTTTTGACCTTGCGTCTGGCTGTCTGGTTCCTCCAGACCAGTTTTCTCTCCCCAAACCCAACGTGTTGCCCAGGGCAGCTTGTTTGTTCAGGAAAACTCGTATGTTTTGAGCTAAACATGCACCGAACCTCTCCCTGAGCCAGCAAGGACGGGGGATGTCCCAGTGCGTTGCTCGGAGGCAGCGCTGAGCTGTTTAGCTCAGGCTTTTAAAAAAAAAAAATAATAATAATAATAAAAAATGCCTCCCGGGGCTGAGTCGCGCCGTGGAAAATCCCACGGAGCTGGAGGAAGGCATGAGTCACCCGGCTGCCCGCTAACCTACGGCACACAAAAACCTGCTGATGCACACCGAGGCTTTGGAAAAAGCTTTTATTGAGCGCCCGGCAGCGATGCTGTGCGTGGTGGTGGAGGGGCGGGGGGGTCACTTCTTGCGGGGCTGCTTGGTGGGGCTGTCCTTGAAGAACTCGTTGAAGCCCATGGTGATGCAGGCCAGGAAGCAGGCGTACTCCTTAAAGTCCACCTCGTTGTCCTTGTTGTGGTCCAGGTCGTTCATGAGCCTCTTGAACTCCGCCTCGTCCATTTGCTTCTGCCAGGGGGGAAGAGGGCGGTGGGGGTAAGCGGTTTTGGGGTGCACGGTGGAGCGAGCTGCTCCTCCATCCAGCCCCGCTGCATGCGAGGGAGGGTGTGAAAAGCCTGGGCTGCCCTCCCCGTGCCTTGAAGGAGAGTTTTCTCCTCGCCTTTGGAAGGAGGTGGCCTTTAGAAACGCAGGTGCCGCACCTGTGGCGCGCTGACACGGTGACAGCAAATATGCTTCACCGTCATTAAGAAGTTTGGCTAAAAAAATTTCTCCTCCCTCCTCCCAGTTTAACCCACAAGCCAGAAGGGGAAGTGGGAGTTAAAAAGAAAAAAGGTTAAAAAAAAAAAAAAAGAAACAAATCGGAGCATGATTTTTTTTTTTTTTTTTTTTGGCCAATCAAAATATTTCTGCGGGTATAAGGCAGCCAAGTTTCCTTTCGGTCTGCGCACACTCCGGCTCAGGTCTTCCTGGCCTCGTCCCTCCTTCTCCCCAGGGCTTGCTGTAGAGCACGAGCTCTCAGCGTGTCGCATCGTGTGTGCTTTGGGGAAATTCAGAGACCACCCCGTTTTCCATCCTGCTATGTCGAAAGACCCCGGGCTGGTTTGCTCCTGCCCCCATGCTGCCACCTCCGAGGGATGTGTCCCCACGGCCACTTACGCTCCCGAAGATGGGCAGCTCCTTGTTCAGCAGCTCCTTGAGCTCCGCCTTGCTGAGTTTGTACTTGTCCCCTTCCTTCCCCGAGTACTTGTGGAAGGTGGTGACCATCACGGCCAGCGCCTGCTCCAGGGGACACGCCATCGCCAGCTTTCCGTGCGCCTGGAGGGCAGAGCACCGGGGATGGGGTCAGGACAGGCAATGGGGTCAGGACAGGCAATGGGGTCCATCCAAGCAATGGGGGGGGGGGGTCTGTCCCCATCACCCTGCCCAAATCGATCCACGATGCTGCAGAGGGGTGGCAGAAACCCCCGTGGCCTCTCGGGGAGGCGTTTTGGGGTGAATTGCAGCCGGAGAGCAAAGCTACGCGAGGAAGGGGAGCGGAGACTCACCGGGGTGGGTGCAGGTCGGGCGGCAGCGAGGAACCGGGGTGCCGCAGCCGGGGCGCGATGGGGCATTTATAGCCCAGCTGGGGCGGCACTGCCCAGCGCGTCCCCGTGCAGCCCCCTCGCCTCCAGGCTTTCCCAAGCAGCTCCGTGCAGGTGGTTTCGCCCGCGCCTCATTTTTGCCTAACGAACTGTGTGATCCCATTAGCGGGAGGTGGGTGGGTTTGGGTGCTGCTGGGAGGAGTTGCCGGCCCTACTGCTGGGGAATCTGGGGGCCAAGGGGTGGGTGCAGGGACTGGGAAGGACTGGGACATCCTTTGGGGTTCCCTGGAGAAAGCTGCTCACCGGCCCATGTTCCCCCTGCTAAGCCATCACTGTGCTGTCCCCAACACCGCCAGCTTTCTGGGTGGCCCAGGAGTCCCCAAGGCAGAAAGTCCCAAGCACTCCCCATCCCAGTGACCCCAGTACAAATGAAACAGCGTGGCTGGGGAGGTGACAGGAGTTTTATTCGAGCCACGGGCTAGGGCTTGGTGCTGGCCGGCAGGGCCATGAGCCTTAGCACTGAAGCCATAGAATCATAGAATGGTTTGGGTTGGAAGGGACCTTGAAGATCATCTCGTTTCACCCTCCTGCCCTGGGCAGGGCCACCTCCCACCAGCCCAGGGTGCTCCAAGCCCCATCCAACCCGGCCTTGAACACCTCCAGGGATGGGGCAGCCACAGCTTCTCGGGGCAACCTGTTCCAGTGCCGTTACAGACTGTCCCAGTCATTACAGAACATGCCAAGGCAGCCCAGGAGGACCACGTACTACTCCTTGAAGTCCATCATGTTGGCTTTGTCCTCCAGGTCCTTCACCACCACCCAGAAGCGGCGCTCACCCAGTTGTTCCTGGCACAGAGCACCAGCGGGGTCAAGGACAGCGCTCGCCGGCTGCGGCACCCGTAGGCACCAACCGCAACGGCAGATGGGGGGGGGCCCTGTTTCAGGGAGGAGCGAGCCCTCCCCTGAACCCTACATCTGCCCCAGTGGTGGGGAGAGACATGGGGAGAGACGTGAGGATGCTGGTGGGGCTCAGCTCTGGGTGTCCCCACGCTCACCCCCATGAAGAATGGGCAGCTCCTTCAGCTCGTCCTTGTTCAGTTGGTGTTTGTCACCCTCCTTCCCCGAGCACCGGTGGAAGGTGGCAACGCTGGAGGCCAGGGCTCATTCCAGGGTGGTGGCCATCCTGGCAGGGGGCTGCTCCCAAGGGGGAGCACTGGGGAGGGCACCCGGCTTTTCCCTGCGAACCCCCAGTTGTGTTGGCATTGCCACCCAGCCCGCAAGAGTTTGGAGGAGGGACCCCAGGGTAAATCCTCATCTGGAGAAGGTGGCACGGCCTCGAGCATCTCGAAGACAGCCAACTCAGCGGTCTCTGGTGACTGCCGAGGAAACGTGTCTTCCTTCTGCCAGAGACATGGGGGCTGGAGAGGACCCGGAGGCGGGGAAGGTATTTGGGGCATTATTTGAAATCTTGCAAACCTTGCGCCACGTGGGACCTCGGGGCTGCTGCGCCGCCAGGGCTGGGTTAGCAGCTGGCACGGCGTGCCCGGAGCTGATCCCGGCGGCAACACGAGGACAGGAGCGTGGGTTTGAGCTCCCTAAATTGGGGCCAGCTGCGGAGCTCGGCAGCCCCATCCCCGTTAAACGGCCCCCGCACCGTCCCCCTCCCCGCCTGCCGTATGGCACCGTGCAAAGCGCCCCGGGGCTTTCCAGGAGGAGCAGGGACACCTTCCGCTAGACCGGGGTGCTCCAAGCCCCGTCCACCCTGGCCGTGAACACCTCCAGGGACGCGATATCCTGCAGCGTTCCCGTGCACTGCAGCACATCTGCATCTAGAAATGAGATGTCGGGGGCTGGTTGTCCCCTCTACCTTGAGGGTCCCTTCTTGGAGAGACCCCAAAAATCTCACCCGGATCCCACCGGCTTTGCCAGGATCCCGTGCGAGCAGCCGGGTGCAGCGCCCAGCTAAGCTCCGCTCACCCCATAAACAGCGGAGTGAGTCACGAGCCCTGCCCTCGCCCGAGAGGGATTCCTCCATCGTGACTCAGCCGCAGCCCTGCCCTGGCTGCGACGCCTCCCACGGGGGCACCCCCAGTTTGCCCGGGACCCCCAGATACCGCAGGGCCGGGGAAGGTGGGCAGGGGGGACGTGCAGAAGGCAGCGATGCTCCTGCGTCGGGGAGGGGAGCAGAGGGGTCATCGCGGGGCTGGAAGGGGAAGGGAGTGATGGGGGTCCTGGTTCCGAGGTGCTGCCATGAGAGGGGGGGTCGTGGGGAGGGCCCCCCACCGTGCTCGCCAAGTCCCCTCCCAGTGGAAAATCCCCAGGATTCGGCGTGGGCTGCCGGCCAGCACCGTGGGCGTCATGGAGCCCCAGGAGCCAGGCGGCGGCACGCTCCCCGCCGAGCACCGCCATCCCGGCGTGACCCGGCACATATGGGGCCGCGGAGCTTTCCCCCCATCCCCATCCCACGTCGGGGGGCGCCCAATGCGTCGAGATGCAGGAGGGGAGCGGGGATCCCCCGTGACACCCCGGGGTTGGGGTGGCCGTGACTTTGCGGTGGCTGTGGGGCTGCAGCCCCAGGATGCTCAGGGGGACGTGGAGAGGGTCCGTGCATCATCGTCCCCCCTCCCCGGGACGTGTGGCAGCAGCAGCCTCACCCTGTGCCCCAGGCAGCAGTTTGGGGTGCTGCGGGGCTGGTGGGGTGCCGGGAGGCCACGGTGTCTGCTGACACCTCGTGGTGGCTCCATCAGCCCCATGGAGCCCAGCCCTGGGCGTTATCACCAGCCGCGACTGCGTGGGTGATGGGGGACAGAGCGGTCCCCCCGCATCCCCTCGGTGCCTGCGTGCTGCGGGAAGGCAGAGCCTCAGCGTCACCCCCTTGCTCCTCCAAAACTTTATTTGCTGCAATAAATAACCACGGTGGTGATGCCCGGACGGGACCGCGCTGCTCCCCGAACCCGAAGGAGCAGCGCAGCAGGCAGCGCAGGCAGGGCAGACCCTCCACCAGCTCGGGCAGGGGCAAAGGCGGCCTTTTCCCAAGAAGATCCCTGCTTTTGAGGGGAAGCTCCAAGGGGAGAGGGGGTTCCCGGTCACGGTGGGGTTTCTGCCAGCGGGGCCGTGCCCCAGAGGTCTGAGAACAGACAGAATTCATGTCCTAGATGAGGGGAAGCCTCTCCCTTCTCCTTCTTGCCCAGCAGCCCAGCGAGGACAGGGCTTGCAGGAGAGGATGAGGGCAGGGATGGCATGGTGGGGGGCAAGGAGGACCCCCCCCTCGAGGCTGTAACGGCCTCGTGTAACCCCCTCAGTTCCCACCCACGGGGTCTTCCCACTCCGATCGCACCCTGGCATGGCTCGGTCGGCAAAGCCGTGGGAGACCGGGGTGCGCCGGGGCAAGTTGGGGCTCGGGGCAGGGCTCGGCAGCGGGGAGAAGCGGGGAGCCATGGAGAAGCAGGGGTTGAGCCCGGGGACGGAGGGAGGGACACTGAGCCCGAGGAGGGTGCCGATGCAGGCAGCTACTTGGTGTGCTTGACGCTCAGCTCCTGCTGGCGGATGATTTGGGCGATGGGGCTGGCGATGCCGCCTATCAAGGTCCAGTACTCCTCGAAGCTGATGCGCCCGTCTTTGTTCTCGTCCAGGTCGCAGATGAGCTTGTCGGCCGCTCGACGGTTCCCGGTGTCCTGGGGGAGAGAGCGGACCTGCTCACACCGGGGGAAAGCGGGGCGGAGGGTAGGGGTGGGGGGGGACACCCCGTGAAGCGTGAGGAGCCGCTCCCCCCGGCCCCGCGCGTCCCCGGCCTCACCGTCAGCATGTGGTTGAGCTCGCAGCTCAGCATCTTGCGGAAATCCTTCTTGCTGATGCGCCGCGGCTTCTTGCAGCAGCAGCGGCGGCTCGAGTACTTGTCAAAGTTGTTCACCAGCACTTGGACGGCCCATTCCAGCTCCGTGCACTCCGCCATCGCTGCCTGCGGTCACCTGCGGGGACGGGGGTGAGGGATGGGAGCCGTGACACCCCCCCGCCATGTGCCATGCCCAGGCAGGGGGTGGAAGAGCAGGCGGCGTGCCATCATGGTGCCATCACTCAGGGAGGGTCATCGCATGGGGGTCTCCGCTGCCGCCAGCCCTGGGGTCACCGCAAGCTCTGGGGAAGGCAAAAAAACAGCCTCCGCGGAAAGGAAAAAAAGCCAGCAGTGCCAATGTTGGAGGGGGGGGGGTGGGTGGGTGCTGGTCTCCCCACATCGCCGCTCATCCCGGATCACCCCAAAAAAAATCCTCCCTGCTACCTGCCCCGGCTGCGGCGCGGCACCCGCCCCACGCCAGCCGCCCCACCTGCCCCCCCAGGGCAGCCACCCCCGCGCGTGGGACGGGGCGGCAATTATGGCGCCGGGGCCGCGGGGCTGCGCAGCGCCAGGGCCGCGGCCGACGGTTCCCAGGGCTCATTAGGGAGGAATGGGGCTGGGAGCCATGCGGCGGCGGTGGCGGCGGCGGGACAAGGGCAGGAATTACCGGCCAGCCCTCCTCTTGCTTCACGGCTCCGGGAACACCCCGACGGGGCAGGTCTGGACCTGTCCGAGCCCCCCACGAGCCCAGCACGAGCGTCCCCCATATCCCAGGGTCCGATCCTGCCTGCCTGCTTGATGTCTGGGGTCCCCCCTCTTCTCTCCGCGGTGCCGAGGCTGCCCCGAGCCAGGAAGCTCCTTCCTATGGATGGACCCAACAGGATGGTCCCCGTCACAGGGTCCGGCATCCGTATGCCGGGCAGGATGCAGGCAGGCAGGGACGGAAACTGCGTCACCTTGTCCGGCCTTGGCTTTTTTCCTGCCCCGTCGGTGGCAGGGAGCGGGGCAAGCCGGGGCGTGTTGCTCCCCGTCGGTTCGCTGGAGCCCTGCTGGTTTACACCAGCCCGGGGCGCGACGCCGCGACCCTCACGGCAGCGGTGGCCGCGTGGGGAGCCAACAAAGCGGCGTGCGTGGAGCCCAGAGGGGGTGGCCCTGCGCCGTCCCCGACTCCGGGGATGTCATCCAGGAGGGTGTCTGCAGCCCGGCTGCTCCCCGGGAGCAGGCAGGACCTGCCCCGCTGCCCCAAATTTGGCTGGCGTCCCCTCTCTCTTTGCACCGATCTTCCCCAATTTGGCCCCAGGCCGAGGATGGCGGCACATCGGGGCGGTGACAAGAGACACGAGGCTCAGCCTCGGGCTCCCCGCACTCTCGCACTCATCCCTGCGTGCCTCAGCATGGCTGGGTCCCCTCCCGAGCCGTCCTTGTCCTCCTGGGAGCCTTCGCCGTGCCGTGGTGCCGTGGCCCAGGGCCACCTAGTCCCAGAACTGGGGACCGTCCCCGGCTTGCGGCATGCTGGGCGCCAGGGTGGCTTTCGAACCGTCCCAGCACAGGCAGAGGATCCTGCTGGGAGCTGCAGCGCCCAGCACGGCACGGCACTCTTCCTCATCCTGGGCCATTAATTGCCAAAAAAGGGTGCAAAAACACCCACAGCACACCCGCCCCCTGCACCTGCTGAGATCCCCGCACGCAGACCCCACGCCGGTGTCACCGGTCCCCCGCCACCAGCGCCCATCGCATCCGCGGGGCATCATGGCTGCTGCTTCGCCGCTGACTCACGGCACCAACCCATCCGCGACAGCCGCAGCCCGCACGGCCTCGCCGTCGCCTGCGCCCCGGCCCCACCGCGTGCGTCCCCGGGGCCGGCCCTGGGGCACGGGGACATTGTCACCGCAATGGGACGTGGGGAATGCCGGCATGGCTGCAGCAGGGCTGGGCGCCGGGGAGGCGGGATGGGCAGGACGGGGCTCGCTGGCTGCTCCGCTCCTGCCGCCATGGTCTCCCGTCTTCTTTCACCTCTCCATCACCTTCCTCGCACGCAGTGCCCAGAGCCAGGACCCGCAGCCAGGCACAGCTCTGGCGCTCCCTGCCCACGGCCCCGGCATCGCCGTGGGCAAAACAGGGAGGAAAATACCCCTTTTCCAGGGACCAGACCCCACTGGGAATCCCACGTGCCGGGACCTCCATAGGCGACGGAGGTCGACGGATGCTGCCAAGCGCCATGCTGGACCAGCCGCCCCCCAGCCCGGCTCCCCCGCGGTGCTGCCCCTGCATCCAGCGGGTCCCCTCCACCCCGGCCCCGCGCGCGCGGTGCTGCCGAAGGACTCGGGGGTTTTCCACCACCCAACGCGCAGCGGCACGTCCCAGGGCTGCTCCCGGTGGAATATTTCCCCCCCCCCACACACACACACTTTGAGGTTCCCCGATGCTGGCTTTCTCATCCCCAGCTCGGAGCCTCACCTGGCTCCGTCCGGGGGTCCCGCTGTGTCCGTCGGTCACCGGTTTGGCAGCACGGGCAGTGGGAGCCGTTTACGCCCGTTCTCTCCTCACCTTGCACCCATACCGCCGGGCCCAGCCAGGCTTTTAAAGAGGCTCCCGCCCCTCCCTGACGTTCCCAGGGCGTTCCCGGGCTGGGGCTCACCTGGGGAATGGTTCCCTACGATTGCAACACCCCGACGGGTCGGTGCGAGCAGGGACCGGCGGCTGCTCCGGCTCCGGCTCCCTGCCGGGGGGGCTGCTCTGTGCACGGCCGCGGCTGTGGGGTGAGGGCCGGTGTTTGGCGACCACCCCAAAGGACCCCACCGTCTGGAAGGGGTGGTGGGATGGGGTGGTTTACCCGGCACAGCCCAATTCCAGCCTGGTGCCGGGGTTCGCAAACCCGCCGCCATCCAGCCACGCACCAGCCGAAAGCCCGGCTCCTCCATCCCACGGCGCATCCCCACCGCCCACCCTGCTCCAAACCTCCCCACCACCACCATACTCGGCTCCGGTGTGCCCGGCAAGGTGGGGGGAGCATCATTTATTTGAACCAAAACCACTCGTTCTCAAGGGTGAAAGGGGCCGGTGTGGGGTCTCTGGGGCCGTATCCAGCTCCAGCCATCTCCAGATCCACTGGGACAGATAAGGCTCTTCGCAGTTGGTAGCTGTGCTTGTAAAGTCACATCCGTAATTAATTTTCCCAGCAAATTGTAGCCCTGCATGTCTACCAGAGCAATGGCGCAGCGATTTGATGCCAAGATTAGATACCGGCATTATTGGGAGTTGCATATTTAAGGATGCAAAGTAGGAGGTGATATATTACAGGCAGGAGCCACCTGCTCAGAGGACCTTTGGGCCTCCCGACCCGGAAAAAAAAACCCGACATGTGTCATCTCAGCTCTCCACGGGCTTCTTCCTAATCTCGGTTGGGAGGAAGCAAACCCGTTCTCGGCCGAGATGCTCCGGTGTTGTTGATGCAACATCCCAGGAGGGTGGGAATCCCTCCCCGACCCTGCAGGGCAAACAGCTCACCTCTGAATCATGGGCTTTCATTACTCGCCTGTGCCTGGCAGATGTCACAACCACATCCAGGCCCTTATTTTTACAAGGCATCCAGGGTGTGTGCGTGTGCTCGGAGCAGCCACGTACCATCCAAACCCATCACAAGACGGTTCCCAGCCGTTTTGATGGCCCCCAGTGAGGTGAGATCTCTCCCCTGGTCCCCACCAGCTCTGGGTCTGAAGGATGAGGAGCAGTTTGGCTTCTCGTGGACAAACTCTGCCCCATGGGACCCTTTGCAGAAGGGGGGGTACGCTGAGCCCCGGTTTTGGGCGTTTTGGTGACCACCGTGATGGGTAGCCTGGAGCTCCTGCACACAGCGGCCACCCTGGCATGGACAAATGCGTTTCTCGGCGTTTCCACCAGTGCGGTGCTGTGCCCACGTGGGTCGGCGCTGACTCACCGAGGGGCACCCATCGCCCCGGCATGGGCTGAGCTGTTCCTACCACCTCCGAGGACTTTCCAGATACAACCGATACTTAACGAGGATGGCTCACGAGGATGGAATTGCCATCTTCCCGACAGCACACCGTCACGCCGGGGTCACCGAACCAGAAATAGGACCCAGGAGTCCCCACTCCCACGGCACATTCCCACCCCGGTGCTGGGAAGAGGATCCAGGAGCCCCGGCACCCCTTTCCCCCACCTCTCCCCCCCGTCACCCCAACCATTTGACACATTTCCTGTCTCTAATTAAATGCACACCACACCTTTCTGCTTAATTTCCATGTATTTATTTCCATGGCAGGAACAATAAATAGTCATTCTCGTTGTGAAATCCACCCCAAGGTGAGAGGAGACAGAGGGTGGCCTGTGGCCGAGCCGCGGTGTCGGTGCTGCCGCGCCGGCCGCCGGCCTGGGAGGACCTGCCACCCTGGCCCGGCCTCGGGTTTCATCACATTTCTTTGGGGTTTGGTTTGGTTTGGTTTTGCTCATGTATATTTTTCCCCCCCCCTCTCCCCGCCGCAGCCCAGAGCCTCGCGAGGTGACGCAGGTGCTGCTGAGATGCCCTCACCCTCTCCCTTTCCGGGGTCCCCCGTCCCCATCGCGCTCCGGGGTTGCCCACGGCATCCTCCGGGACACGGAGCTCAGCAGGAATGGCCCAGATGGCCGAGAAAAGGTGGGATAACCGCGCTCAGTGGGTGCCCTGCACCTTCTCGAGCGCCTTTCTTCGCTCTCCGTGCTCTCGGTGGTGCCTCAGCTAATTGTTCCACCCCGGTGAGCCACCGCTTTGTGGCATTTACTGTTTTCTAATTTCCTGTAATTACACGGAAATCCCGCGCTCTCCCAGCGCAGGTGGGATCTCGCTGCTGACCTCACAGCCCCTGCGTCTTTCTGAGCTCAGGATTTTGGGGTCTCTGACCACCCTCCAGCCCAGCATGCAGCCGCATGCCCAAAGCCCTTGGCCCCGGCTCTGCTTTTGGGGTCCCCGCAATGGGGACTGCTGTGCATGAGCCACCCCGGGAACTGGGGACACGCACAGCCCCGTGCACACCCTCAGTGCCCACGCACACCCCCGTGGTGACACACACACCCACGGTGCCGCACACACCCACAGCACTGTGGCCATCGCAGCACCGCGCACACCCACAGTCCTCACGCACACCCACAGCACCGTGCATGCCCGCAGCATCCCTTGCACACCCGCAGCACCCCCTGCATGTCTGCAGCATCCCTTGCATGCCTGCAGCATCCCTTGCACACCCGCAGCACCCCCTGCACGTCTGCAGCATCCCTTGCATGCCCGCAGAATCCCTTACATGCCTGCAGAATCCTTTGCACACCTGGAGCATCCCTGCATGCCTGCAGCATCCTTTGCATGCCTGCAGCATCCCTTGCATGCCCACAACATCCCTTGCATGTCTGCAGCATCCTTTGCACGCCCGCAGAATCCCTTATACGTCTGGAGAATCCCTTGCACACCTGGAGCATCCCTGCATGCCCACAGCATCCTTTGCACGTCTGGAGAATCTCTTGCATGCCTGCAGCATCCCTTGCATGTCTGCAGCGTCCCTTATATACCTGCAGCATCCCTCGCACACCTGGAGCATCCCTTATATGCCTGCCACATCCCTTATATGCCTGCAGCATCCCTTGCATGCCCGCAGCATCCCTTGCACGCCCGCAGCATCCCTTGCGCCCTCGTGCCCTGCACTGGGGCGAGCGGGACCGTGCAACCCAGCAGCGAGTGACGCTCAGAGCCCCCATCGCTGCTGCCCCGTCCCTCCCTGCTCCCCGCTTTCCCTCTCCCGTGAAGGACAAACGAGCTCACCCCATCCCGGCTGGGTTTGGGTGGGTTTTTCTTTCCGGTATTTTCCTTTATTAATTTATACAAAAATGGTTGCAAGTGACGCAAGCCAATAACAACCCGCCACCGTCCCAGCTCCGAGCCCAGCCGCCAGCCGGGGGCCGGCATCCCCGGCCAGGGGCAAGTTGGGGAGCACCATGTAGGCGGCCCACCCCAGCGCAGCACCCCAAAACCTCGGCAGGCGCAGGGCACCCGCGGTCCCTGCACCCGGCGAAGTGCAAGGGAATACACCCAGGCCATGCACGGCGAATTTGGGGTCGGCCGCCCGGAGCCCGGGATGCCCCCAAAAGCGCTCGGAGCCCGAGGCAGAACTGTGGCAAGAGGGGGTCCCGCGGGGTGGCAGGGCACGGGGTCGGGGGGGACAAGCCCGCAATTCCAAGGGCTTTTGGGGGAAAGGAGCCGAGTCCCTCTCGCTGCGGTGCTCCGGGGCTGGGGGATCTACAACCGGAGGGTTTTTGGGACTGGAGGTGGGATAACCCTGGGGGTAAAGGCTCTGGAGCAAAGGATGGAGAAAAGTGACTCCAGAACCGGGGTCAGGAACCCCCTTACCACCTCCCTCCCGCCGCGGCACGGGCTAGAGCTGGGGATGGGAAGGGAGGTTTCCTGACGGGAAGGAGAGCTGAGAGAGGGTAGGGATGGAGCCGGGGAGGGGGAATCCCGCCGCCCCGGCCGGGGACGCGGGGAGGAGATGAATCCCGGCAGGAGCAACGCTGCATTTTCCCAGGCGCATCCCACCGGGACCAGCAGCCTCTCGCGCTTCGCGGTGCAGAGCCTGAGGCCTCGGGCGCCTTCCCGTCCCCCACCACCTTCTACTTCCTCCGGCAGCCCTTGGCCGCGTCGCCCATCATGTCCCAGTACTCTCCGAACTCCAGCTTGGCTTCATCAGGGTTTCCCATACATTCGATCTTCTCTTCCAGCGGTCCGACGCACTGCAGAGGGGGCAGAAAAAGCGTCGGGGTGATGGGACCGGGGGGGTCCCGCAGGCAGCCCGTGCCCACCCCACCTTCCCCCCCCTGCCCACCCCTGGGCTCTGCCCTCACCTTCCCCAGGTGGGGCAGCTTCTGCACCACCAGCTCCTGCATCTCGTTGGGCGTCAGGTACTCCTTCTGCCCCTTCACCGCGTAGCAGTGGAACTGGTTGATGACGGTCTCGATGGCCCGCTCCACGTCGGTGAGCTCCTGGCAGTCCTGCACGGGGTAGCGGAGGGGGGAGAGGGGGTGAGCAGCGGTGGGACACCTGCCTGGATGGGTGGGACACCCCCCCCGGATGGACAGGACAAGCCCCCGAGGAGATGGGACAACCCCCCGAGCCGATGTACCGGTGCCCTCTGCAGATGTTCAACCCCTCCACAATGATGCGATAAACCGATAAACCTCCTTATCAACATGATACCCCTCTGTACAGATGTGCGACCTCACCATACAGATGTGAGGACCCCCCTACACACGTGATACCTTGCCGTACAGATGCGAGGAACCGACTAGAGATGTAAGACCTCACCGTACATATGTGAGATCCCCCTTACAGACGTGAGACCTCACCATACAGATGTGAAACCCCCCTTACAGATGCAAGACCTCACCATACAGATGTGAGGCCCCCCTACAGATGTGAGACCTCACCATAAAGATGTGAGACCCTCCTTAGAGACGTGAGACCTCACCGTACACACGCGAGACCCCCTCTACAGATGCAAGACCGCTCCATACAGCCGCGAGACCACTCCATACAGGCGTGAGACCCCATCACCACCATCATACAGATGTGAGAACCCGCCGCCCAGATGTTGCATCCCTCCACGCAGGCTCTGCCCAGCCGCAATACCCCCCTACAGCTGCCGTAGCCCTCCATGTCAATGCGACACCCCTCCCTGAGGACGTGTCACCCCCCCCTGTCTCTGCTTGCCCGGACTTCTCCCTGCCCGGGGCCAGCGAGGCTCAGCCACCCCGGCGTCTCCAGGCGCTACACCCACGGCGCACGGGGGCCGCCGCGGCCGTCCGGACTGGTTCTTCCTCTCCTTTGCACAAGCGGCGGATGGCAGCATGAGTCAGTGCCCAGGACGACTCCAGCACCCGCCGGGATGGGGCTCGGTGGCGGCGGGAGTCCCTCTCCCTCCCCACGGGGGCTGCAGACCCCTTCCCCGGTGGGGTGAGGAGGAGGGGGAGAGACCAGCCAGACCCACGCGCCCGGCTTCCCGGCCACTCGTGCCAATTAGCCAAAAGCCGCGTTTGAAGGGAAACGATGGTGATTCACTCAGCATCTGCGGTTTCCCCATGAAACACGATTAAACCACATCAGGCGATGGCCATTAGGAAGAACCCAACAATCTTCGGAGCCTCAACCCGGCGCTCCGGCTCAGCCGGCCGGGGCCAAATCCTCCGCAGGTGCAAAGGGGCGCAGGGGTGGGCACCTCCCGTTTGAAAGCCGAGGAAAACAGGAGACTTTCTGCTGTCGGGCATCCTTGGAGAGGTTGCAAGGAGCGGGCGCAGCTCCCAAAGGTGAGTCCACGGGAGCTGGAGAAAGCTGCCTGGTTCCCCGAGCTTTCAAGCGGCTCCAAATCTGCAGCACCGGGTTCCCCCTACTCAGCACCGGGGCAACGTCGCCGAACCCCAAAACAGCCCCCCACCGGCTCCGCTGCTGGAGTCTGGCTCCAGGATGGGGCTGGCCCTGAGTCACCCCGTGCCCAGGGCTGTGCTCCGAGGGACGGGGCCGTACGGGGTCACCCCTGCGCCCCGCACCCCACCGAAGCGGGGCGGTGGGGGGGGGGTTCCCATCCCTCCCGGTGCCGCAGCGTCGCTCATGGACCTTGCGCTTCTTGCGGCAGTTGCACTGGCCCATGCTGCTCCTCGCGGGCTCTGTAGGTCCTCGGTGGCAGCGGTGGTGGGGTTGTCCTCTCCGACGAGGTCTCGGGGAGCTGGCGGTGGGGGGAAGAAAGCCAAGGTCAGCTCTCGGCTTGGGGTCGGGGGGGGAGTTTCCCCTCCTTCGGTGCCGGGACTGAGCGCAGGGCGAGGAAGGAGCCCTGGGATGCGGTGAGCTGCCGGGACACGTCCCGACGGCAGGAGCGTCCCTGCCCCAGCGGCAAGTCGCGGCAGAGCCGAGCGTGGGAGCAAAGGTGGTGAAGAAGGGGTGGTGGTGGGGGGGGTGGTGCGGAGGGGTGGCGGGGACCCCTGGGCACGGACCCCCGTGCCGCGGTGGCGGATGGGCCACTTACCTGCTCCGCGGGCTCTCCTGGGTGTGCGCGGGCTGCGGCGCGCCGGGGTTTTATACCGCGGGGAGGTGTGAGTGGGAGCTCCCTGCGCGCCGCCAGCTGCGGTGTGGTGCAAGGCGTCTCATTTTCGGAGCCTGGCGCGGGGCCAGCGTGGGGCCGGGAAACGCCTCCTTCCCGGCCACACGGATGGTTCCCCATCCAGCCCGGGCACGGTACAACCCGCCTAGCGCCGCGTGGGAACGGCCAAGCCGGTCACCGGGCACCGGCCGGTTCGGGGATGGGTCACCCCATGGTGGGGTTTGCACCGTTTCCCAAGCACCGATGGGATTTGGGAGCTAAACGCCGGGAATGGGAGCTCTTTTAGGGGTGCAGAGGAGACCCCAAGACCCCAGAGAAGACGGACATTGATGCCCTGGAGGTGGCGGCCACCGCGGCATCGCTGCCGGAGATGCTCCCGCACCCCACCCCGGGTCCCAACCACATCTCTACCGCCCATCGGGGTGGCACTATGCAACCCCACAGCCCGGCAGGAAGGCGTTTGTGGGGCGCAGGGTGGCACCCCCGCCAGCCAGCCCAGCGCAAAGGCGATTTGGGCACGGCCTCCATCCATCGCAGGTTCCCCCGCAGCAGCTGCGCCCCGACGCAGAGCGAACCCCAACACACCGCTCGTGGCAGGCACGGCGTGGCCGCGGGCAGACGCAGGCGGGGGGACGAGATGGGCTGCCTAAATTGGGACACACACCCCCCCCTGCTAAGAACAACAGCGATGCTCAGGCTCAGGGAAACCTCTTTTATTAGCTCCGTGTTGGGGTTGAGACTCCTCATCGGCTCCGTCACTTCTTCTTCCCGGCTTTCTCCTTCCGCATGGCCTTCGCCAGCTCCCCGATCAGCCGCCAGTACTCCCCGAATTTCAGCTCCTCGTCGTTGTTCACATCCAGCTCGCTCATCTTCTCCTCCAGGGAGGGGACGTCCTGCGGAGGGGAGGATGGGGTGGCGGGGGGACACGGGACACGGTTCAGCCGCATCCCCGGTCCCCAGGGAACGGGACGGGGATGGGGATGGGGGGAGCAGGAGCTGGCGCTCGCTCTTGCTCGCAAATCCCAAGGTACCGGGAGCTTGGGGGGGGCACCCACGGGGATTCAGCCGCCCCCCCCACACGCTGCCCTTCGCCTCACCTTCATCAGGTTGGGCAGCTGGAGCTGGACCAGCTCCTTGAACTCGTCAGCCGTCAGCGTGCCCTTCTTGCCCTCCTTCCCCGCGTAGGTGAAGAAGACGGTGACGATCTTCTCGATGGCCGTCTCCAGCTCGGTCAGCTCGCCCGTGGCCATGGTGCCAGGGCACGGTGGTGGCCCCCCGGGGCTGCAGGGAGAGGAGCCGAGAAGTGGGGGGGAGTCGGAGGCAAAGGGACGTCCCCGGGGAGGCGATGCGGGAGAAGGGGACCCTCTCCCCCTTCCCCAGCCCAGGGTGCAGTGAGTCTGTACGGTCTCAGCTCAGCTCTGGGGGTCGCCCCTCCGCTCCCGAAGGACGGAGGGCTTCAGCCAAGGCCCTCCCCGGCTGGCGCGGGGAGGGGGAGCAGAGCCGTTTGGGGACACCGTGCGTGGCACAAACAGGCAGGGTGGGATAAGGGTGGGGGGAACATCAGGAAAGGGACGGAGGGACGGCGGGGGTCTCCCAGCACCGCTCTCATCCTGCGAGCGCCGGAGACACAGCGGCCGGGGTGGGGGACGGTGCTGGAGGCAGCGATTCCCTACTTACCCCCCTCGCCTGCGGGCGGAGAGCTGCAGGCAGGTCGCGGTTCCCCCTCCCCGGGAGGTTTTATACCCTGCGCCGCAGGATGGGAGAGCGCAGCGCTTTGTCCCCCATACCCCGGTGTTGGGTTTCCTCTTGCAACCGGACGGACGTACAGACACCGCCCGAGCGCCGCCGAGACGTCCGTCCTCCTCTCCTCCCTCCCCGCGCGGGCAGCGGACCAAATTCCACGCTCGGCCCAACTGATGCGAACCTACGCCGGCCACTGCGGCACCGCCTGGGCTCTGCCGCCACGGGGATGCTGCGGTGGGAAGCGGGATGGGACCACGGGGCAGAGTGGAGGGATGGGGGAGGACGGAGCGGGTTTGTAGGTTTGGAGCATCCCGCGGGGTTCGCACATCACCCGGAACCTCGCCGGGGGGTGTGGGGAAGGTCTCCCCCCCGATACGCATCCCTGCGGGGACGGGGTTGCGCTGAAGATGGGGACGTGGTCCCCAGCGCCCCGCTCACGTCCCGCCATGCCCCGATGCCGGTGGCTCATCCCCGGCCCGCGATCCACGATCCAGAACCGGGCTCGACCCGCACCGAGTGAGAGTTGTGACTCAGCCGCCTGCTGTCATCATCCCTATTAATAGTGGGCTTTGTAAAAATTAATTAATCCAAATTAATTAGGGGGTTGGGACTGCCCGAGCGTTCCCCTTTAATCATCGTGTATTTATAACATGGCAGCCCTGGCAGGTTTCCACCTGGGGGATGGAGCAGCTCCGCACCACGGCACCGCCGTTCCCACGGGGTCCCCCGAGCCGCATCCCGTGCCCCGGCACCGCGCCACGGCCCCAAACGAACCCCGCGCCGTGCCCACGGCGCAGCCCTGGGGAGAGGCGGTGGGGACGCCGGGGGCGGTGACATGGGCCGGGGGTGACATTAGGCACCGTCGCAGCTCGGAGCATGGCAGGGACGTCGCCGATTGCCAGCCACCCCATCCCTGCGTGCCACGGGGGCTGTGTCCTGGTGTCCCCCCGGCAGCGTGACACCGAGCATGACGGGGAGCGAGGCCGGGGCGAGCAGCCCCCCCACAGGACAGCACATGGGAGTGGGGTTCAGGGAGCCTGGCACAGCCTGGAAACCCCTCATTTTGGGGGGGGAACGGGACCCAGAGCGGGGAGGTCCCCAGTATAATGCCACCGTCACCAGCCCAGTTTCTGCCGAGCCCTGACACACTCATTCCACCTCTCCACAGGGATGGGGAGGCTCCGGCCGGCACCGGGCAGCCCGGTCCCCACCCGGCACCCGTCACACCAGCTCACGGAGGAGGAATTGGTTTCCTGCAGCCCCATCCGGCCCGTCCCCCTTCCCGGGGTGACGAGGGGGACAGGGACGGGACTTCCGCCGAGCCCCACGTCAGGGGACCGAGATGGTCTCTTGGGAAACCGCTGGGGTTGAGTCAGGCTCGGCAGGGACAGGGACAGGTTTGGGGTGAATCACCGGCCCCGAGAGCCAGGCGGGCCCGTGACTCGTCGCCCCTGGAATTCGGGGTGCCGGGATGGGGCGAGGAGGCAGCAGGCGCTGCAGCGGCCCCGCAACAGGATCCGGCCAAATCACAGGTGACAGGAGAAACGGCACCTCCCCGTCGAGCCTGGGATCCCTGCTCAGGGCTGTCCCCACGGGCAGGGAGCGGTGACCCAACCTCGGGGACCCCGGCGCTACCGGGAGGTGGCAGAGACCCCCACGTGCCGGGGCGACGGCTCGGAGTTGGGGTGCGGGTGCATCCCATGGGGGTGGCATTTTGTGGTCCTGGTGTTGTCCCCAACCCTGTCTTGGCTCTACCAGGGACCATCACTGCAGCCACCGCGAGTGCCGGCCCGGCGGTGGTCCACACCAGCCCACCGCAACCGTCAGGGCTCGTTGGAGGGGAGCGTGATTATTTAAGGCTGTAAAATCGGGTGTCCAGTGCCACTGCGATGTCCCCTGGCACTGGCACAGCAGGTGCCCAGCAGCTCCTCCCCGCCGCCGTGCTCCAAACCCCGGCGATGGCAAAGCCTCTTCCATCCTCCAGTGATGGGATGGAGAGACAAGATCGGCCCAGCCCCGGCACCAGCAACTGGAGCAACTGGTTTAGCTGGGTCAAAGTGGAGCATGGGGAGTCGCAGTGGCTGAAACCTGTTCCAAGATGTGTGTAAACCTCCTGGCATGTCCCTCTCTGCTCCCGGTTTGGTAAGAGCTTGTCCTGGGGATCTGCCAGCTCGGACACGCCAGGCGTGCTCTCCCCACGGCCAACACCGCAGCGGCGAGGAACAGGGCTGTGGCACCCGGGACCGACCCCCTCCGGCGCCCACGCGATACCCCCACGGCGTCAGGGGTTTACCCTTGGGCATCCCGGCTCCGGCCGGTCCCACCGCTCGGGAAACGCCTGGCCAAATCCCGATCTCCGGGGAGGTTCAGGGTTCGATAAGAGTGGGGCAGAGCCCCTCTGAGCACAGCCGGAGCCCTCGGGGAACGCGGCACAGCTGGGTGGGTGGACACACCGGCTGTGCCGGTGGCCGGAGCATGGCGTCCCCGGCTCTGTGCCCACTGCAGGGACCGGGGTCGGGTTATTTTTAAGCTCAGGACCAGGCGGCGATGCCCGTTCCCGTCACGGGCAGCTGCTGCCCAACTGGGCAGGCAACACAGCCCCGGGGCTTTCCCGGAAGGGGCGGACGGATCCTGCCCGCTGCCGAACCGCACCGGGGACAGGGGCACAGGGCCTCTGCTGCCGCCAGCCCCCGCGCAGACACCACCGAGTGAGTGCCACCGGGGTCCTTTCCCATTTCTCCCTGTCCCCAGGCTCCGGATCTGGCCTCTCCTGGAGCTCACCAGCCCCAGGCTCCCCTCCCTGCCCCACACCAAAAATGGGAGCTGTGTCTTGCCGGGAAGCAGCTCCTGAGCCTCCATTTGGGACCCCCACCTCTGTCTGGGACCCCCACTTCCATCTGGGACTCCCACCTCTGTCTGGGACCCCCACCTCTATCCAGGACCCCCAGCTCCATCCAGGAATCCCACTTCCATCCAGGAACCCCTCCTTGGTCTGGGACCCCCACTTCCATCCAGGACCCCCACCTCCATCCAGGACCCCCACCTCTGTCTGGGACCCCCACTTCCATCCAGGACCCCCATTTCCATCCAGGACCCTCACCTCAGTCTGGGACCCCCACCTCTATCCAGGACCCCCAGCTCCATCCAGGACCCCCACCTCCATCCAGGACCCCCACCTCTGCCTGGGATCCCCCACTTCCTTTCAGGACCCCACCTCCATCCAGGACCCTCTCCTCGGTCTGGGACCCCCACCTCTATCCAGGACCCCCAGCTCCATCCAGGAACCCCACTTCCATCCAGGACCCCCACCTCGGTCTGGGACCCCCACTTCCATCCAGGAACCCCACTTCCATCCGGGACCCCCACTTCCATCTGGGACCCCCACCTCTGCCTGGGATCCCCCACCTCCATCTGGGACCCCCACCTCTGTCTGGGACCCCCACTTCCATCCAGGACCCCCACCTCTGTCTGGAACCCCCACTTCGATCTGTGACCCCCACCTCCAGCCAAGGACCCCCTTCGTGGCCACCTCAGCTGCCCCAGATGCAGGACGGGGGCTGCACGCCCGAGACCCTGCACATCACCCCAAACTCTCCAGCCCCCCCACCGCCACCACGCCACCCACCCCCCCAGCACAGGGCAGTGGTGGTGGGGTGGCCGCATGGGGTCGGGGGACGGGGTGGCAGGGTGGTTTTGGGGTCCCCAGGCCAGGTGGGGTGGTGGGACGCCACGCGGCCGTGGCGTTTCTCAACCGCGGGGACAGGAAGTGCGGGAGATGGAAACGGAGGGAGCAGGATATAATTAGCCCCAAATTAGGACTGGAATCCGGGATAAAGAGCCCGGCACCACCCCGGCTCTTGCGAAAAGCCACGACGCCGCGCTGGCACTTCCCGGCAGCCCCCCTGCCAGGGGGATTGGGGGGTGTCCCAAAAAGTGGGGGGGGATGATGGTGCCCATCTGAGTCTGGGGGCTCAGCGCCGGTGCTGTTCCCCCGGCGGAGGCGGCGATGGGTTCGGCCCCGCGCGGATGCGGGGGCCGTAACGAGAGCCGCAGCGGGGCCGGGGATTATCAGCATCGGCCATGCCAGCTTCGGGAATCTGGTTTCTTGGCCGGAGCCGTTGCTGGAGCAACCTCCCGGCTGGGATTGTGGGGCTTTTTTTTAATTTGACAAGAGGCCTTTCTGTGTGCGGGGGAGCGGGTGGCCCCAGGGGGCCGGGGCTGAGTCACCCGATAGCCCCCACCGGCTCCCCCCGGCCCCGGCTGGCTCCCGTTGCGAGGCCGAGGACACCGGATACCCGCACCTTATCAGCCCGGGGGAGGAGGGTTGGGGACGGATCCGGCATGGCACCGCGGCGCTGACAGATGGGGGATGCCGGCGGGCGCCGAGCGGGTGACGCCGCGGGGTCAGACCCCGGGCGCCGCGATGCCACGGGGACCGCGGCTGCCGGCAGAGCCGGGGCCCAGCACACGATCCGACCCAGGGCTGGGGGGCAGAGCCGGACAGGGGGTGACCCCGTATCCCACCCCACACATCCCCGTGCCCCTCGGCATCCCACTGCCCCACGGGGGTGGCAAGAAGTGACACCCGAGGTTTAGCACGGGGAGGGACATGGAGCACCCCAAAGTGACTCTCGGCATCGCTGCCCACCCCTCCTGTGCCCACCGCCGCCCCGTAAGCACCGGTGGGACTGGAAACGCTCCTCTGCGTGATGCCGGGGCCGGCGTGGGGTGAGCGGGGTGCCATGGGTTCGGGCTCCCTGCATCTCGGCCCCCGCGAAGGCGGCGCGGGGTGGCCCGGCGGTGCCAGCCGGGCTGTCCAGCCCCGGTATCGGATCCTCCCGGAGGGAGGGGGCTTGGAGCTTATTTAACGTCCCCGGCTGGCCCAGCCCGGCATACTCGGAGCAGCGGGCGGGCGGCACGGCGGGGAGCTCAGGTGAGCCGCAGGTCCCAGCCGGGGCACGGGTGCCCTGCGAGGGGGGGCACGCAGCCGGGGTCCCCTCCCGCAGCAGCACCCTACGCAGCCCTGGGGAGCAGCGGGGTGCCCCGAGCCCCGCGAGCTCTCTGCCCAGCGCCAAGCGTTCGGAGCGGAGGCCACGGCACGCGACGCAACCCAACAGGGGCAGGGGGTGGCTGCGATTTGGGGGTTGCCCCTCGCGGCAAAAAGCGTGGGGGGGGTTGTAGGGGGGTTGGCGGCTGCCCCCCATAAGGCAGCGGGTTCCTCTCCGCAGCCGGAGCCATGGCGTCGCAGCTGGAAGGGGCCATGGAGACGCTCATCAACGTCTTCCATCACTACTCGGGCAAAGAGGGGGACAAGTATAAGCTGAGCAAGAAGGAGCTGAAGGAGCTGCTGCAGAGCGAGCTGGGCTGCTTCCTGGAGGTAGGGGCCGTGCCGTGCCGTGCCGGGGCGCGGGTGTCCCCCCGTGTCCTCCGAGCCCCGGGGGCAGCAGCATCCCAACGGGCTGCCGAGCCCCGGGGCTCACCCTGTCAACCCCCCCCCCCCCCCTGACACACACAGACCCAGAAGGACACGGGTGCCGTGGAGAAGATCATGCAGGACCTGGATGAGAACGGCGACGGGGAGGTGGACTTCCAGGAGTACGTGGTCCTGGTGGCCGCCCTCACCGTGGCCTGCAACACCTTCTTCTGGGAGAACGCCTGACCCAGGCCGGTCCCCAGCCCGCAGCAGCCGGCTGTGGCGTCCCCAAAACGCAGAGCCCCCCCCTGCCACCGCCCCCCCCCACCCCCCCCAGCTCACCCTCCGCTCCCCAGCACACCCGGGGGGATCCCCCTGGGATTCAGCTCCACAATAAAGCCAGAGGCGTGTTGTCAGCTCCTTCGTTTCCAGGGTCGGGGTTTCCACCCTGTCCCCCTGCCAGTGTCCCCCCCTGGGGATACCAGGGAGCCTTCCCTCTCCTGAGCCACGGGGTCACGGGGGAAAAGCCACCCTGGGTCACCCCAAATGCCTGGAGACATCCCCGTCTCCACCCTGCTCCGGCTCCTCCATCGCGCCCTGCCCCGGAGCCTGGCATCAACCCCAAAATCACCCCGGGATACAGCACAGCTGGGGCGGGGGATGCCAACCTGCACAGGGGGTGTTGGGTTTGGGGGGGGGGGGGGGGGGGGTGGCAGCAGGGTCCATGTTGGGGGTGCAACATGGGGGCAGGAGGGTCCGGGGGGGCGGTGGGCAGGGGAAGAGCGGGGGGGAGGCCAGTCACAGGTCGGGACTCGTCGCCCGTCCCGCCAGGCACCGCGCCCCGTGGGGCTGGAGGAACCGGTTCTTATCTCCTCGCCCCAGCGGGCCTCCCGCCAGCAGCCCCTACGCTGAGGCCCAGCCCGGCCCGGCCCGGCGCAGGGCCGCCAGCGCCATCGTCTGCCGGGGCTGGGACGGACCCCGGGGCTGCCAACAGCTCTGGAACCGCGCATCCCCCCCCCCCCTTCCCGCCGCCCCGGTCGGGCCCCACACCGGGACACATCGGGGACAAGCAGGCCACAGGCCCAGCCAGGCCGTGGAGGGGGGACGGCGACACCGGAGGCCCCGTGAGGTCTTCAAAACCTCCGCCCAAGCCAGGCCGTGCGGGATCGGGACTCAAGCGCCCGCCCGCTCCTGATGGCGGGCGGGGAACCGGGGACCGGCGCCGCTGGAGCCCGGCCAGGCCGCGCCCGCCCCGCCGCCACCGCCCGCCTGAGGGAGCTCCACCGCCCCGCTCCCCCCCCGGCCCCGCCCACCCCCGCCTCGGGGCACCAATAGCCGAGGGGGCGGCTCCTGCGTCAGGGTTGCTCCGCCCAATAGGAGGGGGCGTGGTGAGGCGCGGGGCTCTGCGCCTGCGCGTCGCTGCCGCCGCTGCCGCCGCCATTTTGGCCGGCTCGGCGCGGGCGGTGGGAGGAGGGAGGGTGTGTGTGGGTGCTGCCGCCGCCGCCGCCATTTTGTCGCGGGCGTTTGAGTGCGGCGGCAGCGGGCGGAGGGCGCCGGAGCCAGCCCTACACCCCGCGCCACCCGTCAGCTCAGCCCCACCGGAGACCTGGCGACCGTCTGCTTCGGTGAGAGGGGTTCGCCCTGGCCGGAGGGGGGCGCTGAGGGAGGGAGGCCTGCGGGGGGGTCTCTTCAGGCGGCCGGCGGGGCTGAGCTTTGCCCTTTGAGGGGGAACGTGTGGTGTTTGCCCCTTGCCAGGCTTCGTGCACGCAGCGCCGGGCTTTCTCCCCTCGTCTCGTAGGGCAGCTGTCGGAGGGAGCTGGATCGACGGCCCAGACCAGGCCTCGGCTTCCTCCGCGCCCTCAGCCGGCGGTGTCGGGACTGCCCCCGTGCTGTGTGGCGGACTGAGGGGAGCTGGGCTTCCTCTGCTGTCGTTTTTCAGCAAAAATGGTTTTTAAAAACATCTTTAATTAAAAAAAAAAAATGGGGTGCGCTGTCTGTTGGCTCGATTTCTGGCTGATGGACTGTAAAACATTGTAAAGAAAGCATTTTGTTCAAGGTATTTCGAGGGTGAGTACTCTTCGGCAGTCATCTAAGCGTTAAATTTGATGCTAATTATCTAAAAAAAAAAAAAAGCTGAATCGATCTGCATAGTTAGTGGGTTTGAGCTTAGCACATTTTGGTAGTATTCATCGCTGCCAAAGCACTCGGGCTTGAGTCGTGCTCCAGAGATCATTAACAGCTGAGTTTAAATCCCTTTGCTGCTTTCCTGAGGTACGTGGCAGGTTCTCATGTTAGAGAACTGCATTAGGGCTGCGGATGAGCCGCCTACCAGAGTATTAGATATTAAAAAGCCGAAGTGACTGCAGGTTATCTATGTCCAAGTGGTGGCAATCATAACGGGAGGATGGAATCTTTTAATATTTTTAAAGTATATGGGACTTCTGTAGAGTAAGGTTGGAATTTTATTGCCGAGTATATGGTATGTGTCTGTTTAAAGCAAATTGGGGTTTCCATCTTGCTGGTACTAAAAGCTTAGGAAGTGTGGCAGTGTCACTAGATGCTGTGCTAAACAAGACATTTGAGTGCCATCTTGACTGCTTTCATTTTCTAAAAAGATGACTTCTTAGCAAGGGTGAGTTAGCATAATTTGCTGATTTATTAATCTTGTTGTATCACGGCAGTGGACTAGAAAACTTGTTAAAAATGCATTAGTAGAATACCCGGTGCCTGCCCCGTTCTTGATTCTCTCCACCAAAGAAGCCGGAATGCGGGGTTTTTTAATGTTTAGTCAAACGCCAGATCTCCGTGCTGTTTGTTAAATCTGGTTTTTGTGTTTTGCAGATTCTCTTGATCTGAAGATGGCTGCACAGTCAGCACCGAAGGTTGTGCTAAAGAGCACCACCAAGATGTCTCTGAACGAGCGGTGAGGAAGCCAACAGCAGCTTCAGCTCATAAGAAATTTTTTTACTTAATTATCGCTGTCCGGTGTCCAAAAACCAACGTGGTTTCTGCCCTCTTTTAACCTCACTAAAACAAGCAGATGGCTATGCACCTCTGTCTTAAACTGCAACAAATGTGGTACGCAAGGTTAAAAGGGCAAGTGTTTTGGAGAAATTTCTCCATAGCAGTTAATATTAAACTATTCGACACATAAATATGGCGGGATGTGTTATAACAAAAAGAGAGAAACCTCACACCCTCCCTTTTTCTTCCACATGTTTTTACATTTATATAGTTGATACTGCAGCACGGTAGCATGTTACCCAAGCTGCAGCAGGCTTGCTGCTTTGTCCGAGGCAGGCACACGTGCACGTGGTCTGGCCTGTAAGAGGCATGCAGCAGGCCATTAAACGAGCCCAAAGGCCCTTTAACAATGTTTTGGGCCTTGTAAGAGGCAAATGCTTTGCTTCATCTCCATCTCCTCTCTTTTCTTGATTTCTTTATTTCTTCTCTTAAGTATTCTTCTCTTTTTTCCATGCTATTGAGCTTTTGCGGTTCTACAGTGACAACTAACAGCGATGCTGCAGTTATGTTTCACTTTCTTACTAATTGCTCTTGGATTAACAATGTTAGTGTCATTGAACCAGGGATAAAGGGAGCCATTTGCGTGCAGTTCCTGCTCTAGCAAGTGCTGCGGTGAGATGTAGCCTGAACCGGTGGCGCTCGGAGCTTACCCCAGGGAAGCTGAGCGGTGAGGTGCGGTGCAGGGGAGGCTTGCTGGCCTGTTTCATTTTGGTCAGTCCATATTCCTCATCTGTAAGTGTTTTCTTTTGCAGTCTTGTGTAGCTCCCAGGAAAGCTGATGGGTTGCTGCTAAGGAGGCTTGCCATCGTGCTGTATGTTCTGCTCCTATATAGCTTTTAAAGACAGAAGAGTCTTTGTGCACCAAAGAAATGGCCAAGTGAACTGTTTTTATAAGTGAGCGCGCTTGGGTGGTGGCATTTCTTACGGCACCAGTTCTGTGGTGCGCCAGAGGCACACAGGTCAATTCTCAGGGCGATGTGTTTTGTAAAGCTGCCTTCTGGCACTGAGGTTTTGAAAGAGTTTTCTCAGATTTTAGAGGGTTAGTTTGGATTCTGCGGTCAGATTTCAGTTTGCTTTTCTGTTTCTGTGATGTCCTCGCCCATCTGTCATGATCATCTCTGCTTACTGCTTGTTTTCATTCCTTCTGCCATTTCTAAAATCAGTAACCTAAAGCTTTATCACTTCTGAATTAATATGCAACATCATTTCTGAGTTTCCACTTCTTGCACACTTGTGGAAAACAAGGAATACGTAATCCCATATGACGTGACCTAAGTACCGCTCTTTACGTAAGGTTCATGGGATCTGGAGATCCAATCTTGAGAACCATGAAATGCCAATAAATGTATGTAATAAAGCTTTATTATTTAAACACCCGTTTTATTCGACCTTGAAGCTTTACTAACATGCTGAAGAACAAACAGCCGATGCCAGTGAATATTCGGGCTACCATGCAGCAGCAGCAGCAGCTAGCCAGTGCCAGAAACAGAAGACTGGCCCAGCAGATGGAGAATAGACCTTCTGTCCAGGCTGCGTTGAAGCTGAAACAGGTGAGAGAAAGTGGCGTTTTCTGGGGCAGCCCCTCGATGCCGGTCACCAGCAGATAGTTTTTCAGGATGTGGTGGATTTTGCAAAGTGCTCCTGAAAGTTAAAAATAAGAGACATAGAAGGGACTTGCAGAAAATCCCACTTTTTGCTTCAGATAAGTAATGCTTTGTAACTTATTACCTGGTTAATATTATTGAGTTGGGGGTTGGTTTTTTTTGTGCTAGCTGTTCATCTCTCCTCTCTATTTTTTCAGAGAAATGTTCTCATTCTGGGGTTTCTGGATCTGCCGAGTGCTTCATCTCGCAATCTAGCTGCAGCTACAATTGCTGCAGACTGTTTCCAGTCCCTGCTATCCAGCTGAGGCTGGTTGCTCCCATCCCCAACTCCACTCTCCCTTGGTGCGCTCCCTTGATGGCAGCTCCCTGCGAGGAACGGATGAACAAACTGATTTTTTTTTTTTCCGCTTGCTTGTGAATACTAGAATGCAGGCCTGGATTTAAGGCATAGCGTTGCATTCTCTTCATATAAAGAGGCTTTATAGTTCTGCATTTCAGAGATGAATACTACAGATAACGGTGCGTTCCTCAAATTGCCTTCTGTTGGTAGAGCAGGAGACCTAAGCAAACATGCTAGATCGTGATTGCTGCAGTCATTGCGCTTCTGGACTTAAAGAAGGGTCAGGGGACAAAATTTCTCTGCCACAGAAGCCTCAGTACCATACAGAAGAGGTTCTAGGGCCTGCTCGTTGTCAGACTGTAGGGGTTGTTGCGAGTTTTAAAGCGTGCGTTTAAACGGGAAGGTTGGTAAGATGAGCTTAAAATGTTTGTGTAGGGCACAAATTGAAACCTGTGGGGTAGAGCCGCGCAGTGAGTTCAGATAGCGGCACTGCATGACTTGACTGCAGAAGCAGTTAAATATAATTGTCTGCATTATCTCGCACACGAGGAGAAAGCCCTGGAAATTTCTGAGCCGAGCTGCTTCACCAAATAGCTGGAATACTTAAACCTGCCGCACGTGCTCAGGGCTCACTCTCTGATATAGAGGAATGCAGCTGCTTTTCAAGATCTCTTGAGACTTCGGTTGTAAAAACAGACTGTGGTGCCAGTGGGCCTTACAGAGCTTGTAAACAAAAGCTCTGGAAATGGTAGTCTAAATTATTTTCTGCTTAAAAAAAAATAAAAAAACTTTTGGAAAGTTAAGAGTTTCACAAGTGGTAAGGGAGACGGGATTGAAAGCACAAAGTTTCTGCTTGCTGAGTTGAGGTGCCGCAGAGGAGGAGGGAAGGACTAGTCTTTCGGCTTAGCTCTCCAACCCCCGTGAGTTTTACGTTGGGCAGAGGTGCGCTTTCACGGCCTCCTGGAATTAAATGCTGCAAGGGAGAGCCGCGGAAGGGTGTTGCAGGGAAGTTTGGAAGCCTGGCTTACGCTGGGTTGCTCTTCAAAGACTGCAAGTTGCTGTGGTGATTGGATTTTCACAAATGCTATACTTGGTATCACCAGAAGCTTTTCTGATCCCTCTGGCTGTGCCGTGCCCAGAAGTGCTGGGCAGCGTTGATCCCGGGGTGGGGGACCTGTGCTTCAGAAAGGACTTCTCTAAACTGCGGAGCGCCGCTCGTGCTAAATTTCTGGCTTTGTGTTTCGTGTCCTCTGCACTTGAGTACACAAGTGTTTATACAAACCTGCTGTGATTATCAATGTTTTTACATTAAAATACTGACTGTGGTTCTAGACGTGCGTTTACTTAGTGGCTGGAGCAGACCAAGGTGGTGCCGCCCGGGTAGAGCAGCGGGCGAGCACTCTTGGGCTGTTTCCGTGCAAACTCCAGCAGCTTATCTTAAACTCTCACGGTAAGTGACAGAAACGAATAATTGGATGTGGAACACACGCGTGCTGTCTCGTTCCTTCCTGCCAGCGAGGCTGGGCGAAAGAGAGAGGCTAACGTCGGCTGCTACGCCTTTTGAAAAAATGAATGACTGTCTAAACTCCGAGGCAGTAAAACTTAAAATCTTACTACTGCTCCAGAAGGGACTGTTTTTAGCGGAAGCAGTTCAACAGTCCACAGGCTTTGGGGTGGAGCAGACAAGCAATAACTTCAAGCAACTCTTAGAACCTGTAGTAAAATACAGCTTTTATGGCTGTTCCTGTTGCTTTACCTTCTTGGGGCCGACCTCTTGTTCTTGAGACAAGTGTGAAGGTTCCCACTGTTGCTTCTTTGCTCCTCGTAGGCATCAGCGGCGCCTACAGAATCTATACATGTTCTGTGGAGCCTGAAGTGGTAGCAGTGAGCGTTAACGATAGCGGGGTGTAAATTGGCAGTTGAGCTGCTGCTTCAGGAGGGGTTGAGCGGTCTCTGCAGCAGTTCTGGTACAGGCGTGGGAGGACAGGAGCCGCTACGGCTGGCCCAAGGCAAGCCAGCTCTGTCTGCGAAACGGAGTCTGGTGCCAGCCAAAAAAAAACCTCCCGCTTCAAAAGCCAGAGACGCAGAGCCGACTGTTTTGTTGCTGTTGTTCTGGTGAGGGTAAATTTCTTCACTGTAGTTTTCTTTTTGTAATATAGATGGAAAAATTGATGTGTTTTCCTAGCCGTTACCTTAGTCTATGTGGAAGCCTGGCCAGGATGGGGCAGTAGGGCACCGGGAACGATAACCCGTGGCGTGTGGCTGCAGAGATGTCGCTCGCTCTGCGGAGGCAGGTTAGGCTCGTGCCGCAGCAGGGGCAGTTGCTTTGTGTCTCGGGGCTTTGCTTAGACTGTCACCTTCCCACAGAAAGGATTACTGGGCTGCCTTGCAGATTAAGTGTCTGCTTTGATTTGGACTGAGCAGCGCTGCTAAAAACAGAGAAAAATATTTCCTTCCAAATCTGCAAACTTTCTTGTCTCTGTACAAACACTTGCTTCCAGGAAAGGTCTTTGTTCTCTGTTTGACCTTCACAAACTATCCCTCCCGGAGTAGATTTGATTGTCTTCCTTTGAAGCTTGATTATATATTGCAGAGAGCTGGTCACCCTCTATTTTATATTTTTAAAAATGAAAAAAAAAAACCAACCAAACCAACACACTGCTCCTATTGACAGGCGATTGCTGTGCTGTTTTGTGCTGCAAGTCCGAGATTGCTGCATGACTTTCTTGTTTCTTCCAAATCTTCTGTTCCAGAAGAGCTTAAAGCAACGCCTGGGTAAGAGTAACATTCAGGCACGCTTAGGCCGGCCGGCGGGCGCCCTCGCTCGCGGAGCCATGGGAGGAAGAGGACTGTCGATGGGGCAGCGAGGTTTGCCGCGAGGAGCCATGCGCGGTGGCCGGGGAACAAGAGCTCTGCTGAGAGGAGGAGTCCCGCTCCGAGGTCAGTACCGTGGCTGAACTGGAGTCGTTTGTGTCGGTTAACGCCGTCTTTTTTTTTTGACAGCGGGGACTCCCCCATTCCGTTGCTCGGTCCGAAAACTAATTTCTGATTTGAATTCCCTTTGTCTGCTTGCAGGTCAGAGCCTGCTTCGCGGAGGACGAGGTATATCGCCCAGGATGGGCCTGAGAAGAGGTGGCATTAGAGGGCGCAGTGGCCCTGGAAGAGGCGGTCTAGGCAGAGGCGCCATGGGCCGCGGAGGACTCGGTGGCAGAGGTTAGTGTGCACAGACTCCAGGTGCGATACGTTGCTGCCGAATAAGTAGAAATAAGCTTTAATTCTTCTTTTTTCTCTTTAAGGCTAGCGTGTGCGAGTGCTGGCGGCCCCAAACCCCCTCTGTTCTTAAATCGTAGGGCTTAATTAAGCCTTTTGTTCCTGAAATACTTTGTCAGGCCTTGGGCCTCACCGAGACCCTCGGCACCGTCCCTGGTGCGAGAGGGGGTCTGGGGACTGTCGGCGGAGTTGACCGCTCCTGGCGGGTGCCGCGGGGGATAGCAGTCGAGGCAGTGAGTTACCTTCCAGCGTACTGAGGAAGACTGCGCCGTCTCCTCGCGCTTCCGAAGGGAACGCTGCAGAGCCCGTGTAAACCAAGAGGCTCTTAAAATAATCAGCGAGGGGAAAAAATTTTAACAGAAGAGAAAGCCCAAACCCCTGCGAAATAACCTTAGACTCAACGTCTGAAACTGAATCGAGTCTTGGGGAAATGAACTCTTTTAATTTTCAGCAACGAATCGGAGGAGCAGTAAGGCGGGAGCGCCAGAGGAAGTACAGGAGACAGCTGTTGATGGTAGACGTAATGTTTCAGCCAGATGTTTGGTTAGAACAGCAGCCAGATGCTCGCTTGGTGTTACTCTGGGATCGGCCCCGTGCTTGTAGGAGTTGGAGCAGACGGTTATCGGGGAAACTGCTTGTTTCTTGACAGCTTTGGCTTGTAGCTGTGTTTCTGACGAACGCATCCTGAGTGCTGTGGGCTCTGGTGTATCCTTCTTCCGAAGCAGCCTGAAACCCTCTCCCTGTGAAGTAGTTGTCTGTCGGGGAGGATTTTGCTTGTAACGGAAAAGCCGAAAGTTTCAGCCCGTCCCGGAGGCGCGCAGGATCTCGGGGTGCGCTCCGCGGGAGAGGCGTGTGGAATGCGTAGGTGGGATTGGAACACGAGGAGGGGAGGCGGGAGCCTGAGCTGAGCGCGTAGCGCTCAGTCGTGGCTCAAATGTCTGTCCGGGCTTCTGGACTGAACCAGAAGCAGCCTGGGGAGCCGCACCGGCGTGGCGCGTTCGAAAGAGCGTGGGCAGCGGGTGGAGGGAGGCCATCGTCCCGCTCTGCTCTGCCCTGGCCAGGCCGCAGCCGGAGCGCTGTGCCCAGTGCGGGGCTGCCCGGGGCGTCAGACACAGAGAGGGTCCGGCGGGGGCTGCGGAGATGCTCGGGGAGCGGAGCGTCTCTCTGCGGGGGAGAGGCGGGGAGACCCGGGGCTGTTCAGCCCGGAGAGGAGAAGGCCGAGAGGGGATCTCATCAGCGCTGAGCCGTAGCCAAAGGGCGGGTGGCAGGAGGACGGGGCCGGGCTCTTTTCGGCGGCGCCCCGCGACGGGACAAGGGGTGACGGGCACAGACTGGGACATAGGGAGTTCCATCTCCACGTGAGGAGGAACTTCGTGGCTTTGGCGGTGCCGGAGCACCGGCACAGGCTGCCCAGAGAGGCGGTGGAGTCTCCTTCTCGGGAGAGATTCCAACCCCGCGGGGACGCCGTCCTGTGCGACCTGCGCTGGGTGACCCCGCTCCGGCGGGGGGTGGAGGAGATGAGCTCCAGAGGGCCCCACCGCGTCTGTCAAACCCCTCCTGCTGCCGCGGTGACGCGGTTCGTCCCCGCGGAGGGGCAGCGGGGTGGGTGCGGTGGCCTGTGTAACCCCCCTTGTCTCCCTGGAAGGTCGCGGCATGGCGGGCCGGGGACGAGGCGGCTTCGGAGGTCGTGGCAGAGGCCGAGGCAGAGGCAGAGGATCGACGCGTCCTGCGTTAACCAAGGAGCAGCTGGACAACCAGTTAGACGCTTACATGTCTAAAACGAAAGGACACCTGGACGCCGAGTTGGATGCTTACATGGCTCAGACAGACCCGGAAACGAACGACTGAAGGTCGCGCTGGAGAGACTGTCGGTGACGTTTATAGTGTGTGATGTCGGTGCCCATAAGCTAAAAAAAAAAAAAAAAAAAAACAAAAATGGAAACCCTGATTCACGCCGGAAGGACCCGCAGGAATAGGGGGCGGCTCTGTCCTACCGAGAGATTGGACTGTAGCGTTCCTTTAACGTTTTGATACTAGCTGTTGTATGAAACCCTCTTTTTTTTTGTTCTTTTTTTGGATTGTTTTTTCTCTTTTCATTCTTTTTTCCCTCTTTCCCTAAGTACCGCACTCTGACAGACCCGCGGTTCACCGGCGGCGCTGGTGACCGGCGGCATGGCCCGCTCGCTCCTCACTGGGTTTTTGTGCCTCGAAATTAACGTTGGGGTTGTGTTTTTTGGGGGATCCGCCCTGTCCCTGAACGTCACCCATGGGCCAACTTCTCACCCGCGCTAAAAGCCACCTCCTGGCGGGGTAAAAGTTTCAGCGTTTTTCTTAAATCTCATTTTGCCCCAAAAGTTTTTTTTTCCTTCCGTTGGTAGCCGCCGTTGCGTTGATTCCCGGGTTGAAAACTTCCCGGGTTGGTTGATTATTTTTTTTGTTTGTTTTTTTGTGATAAAATATTGGAATTTGGGTGCGTTGAGCGGGCGCCACCGGCGCTTTTTGCGTCTTGCCGGAAAACCGGGGGGGGGGGTATTTCCAGGACCGGGACGCGGCAACGGGACATTTTGACCTGGTTGGAACCCTCTCGTTGGAAAAACACGGGGGGGGCCAAAATTCATCTCCGGTGTAGCCAAAAAACCTCCCCCCGGGACCACCGCTGCCCCCCGCCTCCTCGCCAGCCCCCGCGCCCCGGTTTCGGGCAGGGTCCCGCCTGTGTATGTGTGTTCCCCCCCCCCCTTTTCTCCTCCCGTTTGAAGCTCAGCCGTTCTGTGCCCTCTTCCAGTTTCGGTGGAATCTCATCTTTCTGGTTTGTTGTAACAAAGGAGAAATAACTCGAAAAGCGATGCGGGCTCCGGGTGGTGTTTTTTTGGGGGGGGGGGCGGAGGGGTCGGGGGAAGGAGGTGGGGGGGGGGGGGGAGGGAAGGCGCGGGGCTCCCGGCGGCCGCCCGCCCTCTTTTATGGAAGCGCCGCCGCTATTGGTTGGCCGAGCGGCGGCGGGTTGGTACGGCGCTTCCTATTGGCTGCGGCCTTCCGGCGCCTTCGCGAAGCTCCGGCTGCTGCTTTTGTTATTGTGGGCAAAGGAGGGCCCGAGCGGCGGCGGCGGCGGCGGGCAGGGACGGGCAGGAGTGGGCAGGGACGGGCAGGAGTAGGCAGGGACGGGCAGGGGCTGCAGGGAGGAGAGGGCAGGGACAGGCAGGAGTGGGCAGGGGCTGCGGGGGACGGGCAGGGGCTGTGAGGGGCGGGCAGGGGCTGCGGGGCACGGGTAGGAGGGGGCAGGAGAAGGCAGGGACGGGCAGGAGTAGGCAGGGGTGGCGGGGGACGGGCAGGAGTAGGCAGGGACGGGCAGGGGCTGCAGGGAGGAGAGGGCAGGGACAGGCAGGAGTGGGCAGGGGCTGCGGGGAACGGCTAGGAGGGGGCAGGAGAAGGCAGGGGCTGCGGGCAGGGACGAGCAGGAGTGGGCAGGGGCTGCAGGGGACGGGCAGGAGTAGGCAGGGACGGGCAGGGGCTGCAGGGAGGAGAGGGCAGGGACAGGCAGGAGTGGGCAGGGGCTGCGGGGGACGGGCAGGGGCTGTGAGGGACGGGCAGGGCTGCAGGGGACGGGCAGGAGCGGGCAGGGGCTGTGAGGGACGGGCAGGAGCGGACAGGGGCTGTGAGGGACAGGCAGGGGCTGTGAGGGACGGGCAGGAGCGGGCAGGGGCTGTGAGGGACGGGCAGGAGCGGGCAGGGGCTGTGAGGGACGGGCAGGGCTGCGGGCAGCCGGAGGAGATGCGGCGGGAGCCGGGCCCCGAGTGAGGAGAGCCGAGCGGCGGCGGTGAGTAAAGCCGTGTGCGGTGTCCCCCCCACTCCCCGTTTCCCCTCCTCGCAGCCCCTCGCCCCTCTCTGCCCACCCCCGCTGCCACATCCCCCGGGCCCCCCACCGCTGCGCTGCCGGGGCCGGGCGGGGCGCGGGGGGCACAAGGACCCCCCCCCCCCCCGGGGCAGCCCCTCCGCGCCTCTCCCCGCCTTCCTCCCGCCGGTAACCCCAAAACCGGGGGAAACACCCCCCCGTTTTCAGGCTGCGGGTGCCCTCGGGACGGAGCCGGGCCGCTGCCCCGCGTCATTCTGGGAGTGGGGATACGGCCGGGATGGGCCGTTGGTACCCACTTTTTGGGGGCGTCCCTCCCATTCCCTCCCCGCATCCCTCCAGGAGCATCCCGGGGGGGACACAGAAGCGGGGACACACAGGCAGGAATGTCCCCACCCCAGGCACCCCTGGGTCCCTTTGTCCCTGTCCTTGGGATTATCTGGGAGCAAAGTTAGCGGCCTCGGAGCCAAAAAGGGACCGTGGCCGTGCGGGGGCTGCGGGAGGTGGCTTCCCCACACCCCGCACTGCTCGTCCCCACCATCCTGGGTTTGGGGACAAGGCTGACTCCGATTTGGGATTGGGGCCACGGGATCGCGGAGGTGGTTTGTACGGCCGGAGCGATGCGGGGTGAGGAGGAGGGGACGCCCCCGTCCCGGCCCCGCGCTGCCGCGGGAGGAGCCCCTCAGAGGTTTGTGAAGAGCCCCCGACCGCGTCCCCTCGCCCGGGACAAAAGGCTCACGGCAGAAATGTCCCTTCCCATCTGGAGCGGGGCGATGAGGCGCCTCGTTATTCCTTCGGTTCGCTCCGACGCCGGGGCAGGAGGGACCTTTCGGGGTACCGACGGGGACAGCCGTCCCCGCTGAGAGCCGGCGAGCACTCCTGGTGATGGAAAAGCCATCTCTGGTCCCCACTTGCCCCAGTTTCCCCCCAAACCAGACTGGGCTGAGTTTCGGATGGAGCTGGAGACAACGCTGACCCTTTGAGTCTTTCCCAGAGCAGCCGGCGTTGGCCTTGGGGTCCTGCCGCCGGCGCTGGGGGGAACCGGGACCGATGCCAGGGACACCGGGTGCTCCTTCCAGGGCGATCCCGGCCACCCCCCACTCACAGAGAGTCCCCGTCACCCTCTTTCACCTCCTTTGGCCTCAAAATCGAGCCCCGAGGCAGAGCGTGCCGGGCAGGCAGGGCCCTGGGGACAAGCGGGCAGGAGTGCCAGCACCGGGGTGACACCGAACATCCCCGGGACGGGTACCCGATGCGGCGTTAGCACCCAACGGGGCGAACCGCGGTGTCCCTCCAGCATCATTGGAGGTGTCCCCATGGCTGACGGTACGTGGCCCGTCTCAAGCCAGCGGCATCGCTCCGGCGAGAGGGGAACCGTGGCCTTGTGCCCGCGCCCCGCGGGTGGGGGTGACACACACGCAGCGCGCCATCCCGCACGGAGCAGTGACCGCGGGGTGCTTGTGCCTTGTCACCAGCCCAAGGGTTTTCCCAAGCCCTGGAGCGCTGCAGCCACCGGGATGCAGAACCGGGGACCCCGGTCGGGGTCGGGGGGGGGGGGGGGGATGCTCGTGGGGTCCCCCACGCGTGTGCGGGGTGCACGCGGCGCCTGGCGTGTGCGCGGGGAGGCAGCAAAGGCAGACGCGCAGCAGCCAGCGAGGGGTTAAGGAGCGGCGCCAGGCTGGGGCTCTGTTTAGTCTGGCCCCGGCGCAGCGCGGAGCACGTGGCCCTTATCCCGGCCTTGCACGCACGCAGGCGCCCTTGCACGCTGCGCACACGCAGGCACCCTGGCATGCTTGCAGGCACCCTTGCGCGCTGCGCACACGCAGGCACTGTTGCGTGCATGCAGGCACCCTTGCATGCTGCGCACGTGCAGGCACCCTTGTGCACATGCAGGCACTCTTGTGCACACACAGGCACCCGTGCACAATTGCACACACACAGCCACCCATGCATGCATGCACCCTTGCGCACATTCAGGCACCCTTGCACGCTGCGCACACGCAGGCACCCTTGCACCCGTGCATGCACACAAGGACCCTTGCAGGCACTCTTGCACGCTGCACGCACTCAGGCACACTTGCACACTTGCAGGTGCCCTTGCACGCTACACACACATAGGCACCCTTGCACGCTTGCAGACACCCTTGCACGCTGCACACACGCAGTCGCCCTTGTGTACATGCAGGCACTCTTACGCACACGCAGACACCTTTGCACACTTGCATGCACACAGGCACACTTGCACGCTGCACACACACAGGCACACTTGCACGCTGCACACACGCAGGCACCCTTGCACGCTTGCAGGCACCCTTGCATGCTGCACACACGTAGGCACTCTTGCATGTTGCACACATGCAGGCACTCTTGCACGCTTGCAGACACCCTTGCACGCTGCACACACAGAGGCACCCTTGCATGCTTGCGCACATGCAGGCGCCCTTGCACACTTGCCTACAGGCAGGCACCCTCGCACGCTTGCACACACACACGGGCACCCTCGCACGCTGCGCACACGCGGGCGTGCTCCCTGCCAGGCCATCGGTGTGACACTCCCGGTGTCCCCACCCCCGTGCACGCTGCCCAGCGCGACGCCGGGGCTCAGCTCTGGCTCTGCTGCCATCGGAGCCGGGGACGGCGGGGGAGCTGGGGACACCCCGGGTGTCCCGGCGTCACCGTAACCCCCTGTGCCGCTGCCCACCCCGCACAGGGACCGTGGCGCCCCGGCGCCCGGGCTGGTGCGTCCCCCACCCTATTCAAGGTGACATATGGCTTCGTCCCACGTCCCCCCCCGCCTGCCACGTGCCATTTCGGGGGGGCTGCCACATCCCTCGTGCCACATAAGGGTTGTGTCCCATCTTGCTGTCACCAACCGCCCCGTGTCGTCCGCACCGGCACCCCGTGCGATGCTGAACTCCCGCCTCGGTGCTCCCGTGCCACGGTGGCCGTGCAGTTGGGGGGGGGGGGTGTGCCAGCAGGTTCCCCCCCCTGGCGCGGGGTGACAGGCAGGGCCCTGCGGTGCCGTGCCTTGCAGGGGGGGAGCAGCGCCATGTCCCTCGGCGCGCCCGCCAGCAGCGACGCCTGCCTGAGCATCGTGCACAGCCTGATGTGCCACCGGCAGGGCGGGGAGAACGAGACCTTCGCCAAGCGCGCCATCGAGAGCCTGGTCAAGAAGCTCAAGGAGAAGAAGGACGAGCTCGACTCCCTCATCGCCGCCGTCACCACCGACGGCGCCCACCCCGGCAAGTGCGTCACCATCCAACGCACTTTGGACGGGCGGCTGCAGGTAACGCCATCGCCGCCACCGCCGCCGCCGCCCGGGTGCCTCGGCAGAGCTGCGGTGACATGACTGCACCCCACGGCCCCTCCCCGAACTGGGGGGGGGAACCGGGTTTCGGGGTGTGCCGTCAGCCTCCAGACTGCACAAGTCTCCCGGACGAGCAGTGGGGGACGCGGGTGCCCCATGGCACCCCATGCGCGTCCTCGCTGAGCTTGGGGGACCTGGGGGTCGGGGGGACACCCCAGCACACCCCGATCCGGGGGGACCCAGGCGTCTTGGTGCCCTGAGACCCCCCCCAGTCCTCCCCAGTCCAGGGGGACCCACAGATCCTGGTGCCCTGAGACACACCCCCCCCCGAGTCCTCCCCAGTTTGGGGGGACCCAGACATTCTGGTGCCCCGAGACCCCCCCAAGTCCTCCACAATTTGGGGGGATCCAGACGTCTTGGGGCCCTGAGACACCCCCCCCCAGTTCCTCCCAGTCCATGGGGACCTACACATCCCGGTGCCCCGAGAACGCCCCCGTCCTCCCCAATTTGGGGGGGACCCAGACATCCTGGGGCCCTGAGACCCTCCCCAGTCCCCTCCGATCCGGCGGGACCCAGGTGTCCCGGTGCCCTGAGACCCCCCCCGAGTCCTCCCCAGTTTGGGGGGACCCACACATCCTGGTGCCCTGAGACCCTCCCCAATCTGGGGGGACCCAGACATCCTGGTGCCCCGAATCCCCCCCAGTCCTCCCCAATTTGGGGGGACCCAGACCTCCTGGTGCCCTGAGACACCCCCCCCCCCCCCGCCCCAGTCCTCCCCGATCTGGGGGGGACCCAGACATCCTGGGGCCCCGAGACCCCCCCAAGTCCTCCACAATTTGGGGGGACCCAGACATCCTGGGGCCCTGAGACCCCCCCCCCAGTTCCCCCCAGTCCATGGGGACCTACACATCCCGGTGCCCCGAGAACACCCCCGTCCTCCCCAATTTGGGGGGACCCAGACATCCTGGTGCCCCGAGACCCCCCCAGTCCTCCCCAGTCCAGGGGGACCCACACATCCTGGTACCCTGAGACACCCCCCCCCCCCCCCCCCCAGTCCTCCCCAATTTGGGAGGACCCAGACATCCTGGTGCCCTGAGACCCCCCCCCCCTGCCCCAGTCCTCCCCGATCTGGGGGGAACCCACACATCCTGGGGCTCTGAGACCCCCCCCAGTTCCCCCCAGTCCATGGGGACCCACACATCCCGGTGCCCTGAGACCCCCTCCCCCAGTCCCCCCCGATTTGGGGTGACCCACACATCCCGGTGCCCCGAGAGCCCCCCCCCCAGTCCCCCCCGATTTGGGGGGACCCACACATCCCGGTGCCCCGAGAGCCCCCCCAGCCCTCCCTAATTCGGTGGGACCCAGGCGTGGGGGCAGCAGGGACCCCAGCAGAGGGGACATCGCCCCCCCCCGAGGGGAGGGAGGCAAAGGGGGGACCCCCCCTCACGCCGGGCCTGCGGCTCCGGGCTGGCAGCCACGCTGACTTCAGCGTCTGGGAGTGCGGCCGCCCCCCCCGGGGCTGAGGGGGGGGGTCGGGGACAGGGGGAGGTCCCCGCGGGGGGGGGGGGGGACAGCCGCAGGCAGCGTTGCCCCCTGCCCGTTGTGTGTCCCCCCCCCACCCCTTCCCCAGCGCTGCCATCCCCCGGCGACTCTGCCCCCCCCCCGCCATTCCCGGGATGAGTCACTGTCTGGGAGCCCCGGGAGTGGGGGGGGGGGACACGGGGGGGGGTTGTTATGTCTGGAGCCGGGGAGGCGCAGGGGGAGCCCCCCCACACCTCTGCCCGGCGCCAGCCCCCACGGCGGGGGGGTGGGAGGGGGCGTCCGGCATCTGCGGGGCCCGACCCCGCGGGGGGGTGCTGGGGGGGGGGGTCAGCCCCCCCCTTCCTCCCCTGGGGATGCTGAGGGTTCCGCCACCCCCCCCCCCCCCGACGTGGGGCGGTGCTGGGAGGGGGGGTCAGGATGCCCACAAGGGGGTGCTGGGGGGGTCTGGAGGCCCCCGGGTGGGTGCGGGGGGGGGGGTCCAGAGCCTCCCTGGGTGGGTGCTGGGGGGGTCTGCAACCCCCGCGGGTGTGCTGGGGGGGTCCGGACCCCCGTGGGGAGATGCCGGGGGGGTCCCGGAGGCCCCTGGGGAGGGTCTCGAGGTCCCCATGTGGGTGCTGGGGGGGGGGGGGGGGGTCCAGAGCCTCCCGGGGTGGTGTTTGGGGGGGGTCTGCAACCCCCGCGGGTGTGCTGTGTGCTGGGGGGGGGGGGGGGGTCCGGACCCCCACAAAGGGGTGCTGGGGGGGGTCTGGAGGCCCCCGGGTGGGTTCTGGGGGGGGTCCAGAGCCTCCCGGGGGGGGTCTGCAACCCCCGCGGGTGTGCTGTGTGCTGGGGGGGGGGGGGGTCCGGACCCCCACAAAGGGGTGCTGGGGGGGTCTGGAGGCCCCCGGGTGGGTTCTGGGGGGGTCCAGAGCCTCCCGGGGGGGGTCTGCAACCCCCGCGGGTGTGCTGTGTGCTGGGAGGGGGGGGTCCGGACCCCACGCAAGGGGGTGCTGGGGGGGGGTCTGGAGGCCCCCGGGGGATGCTGGAGTGGTGCTGGGAGGGTCCGGAGGGTCTCAAAGCCCGTGGGGGGGATGCTGGGGGGGGGGCCGGACCCTCCCGGGGTGGATACTGGGGGTCTGCACACACCCCCGCGGGTGTGCGGGGGGGGGGGGGCGGACCCCCAAAAGGGGGTGCTGGGGGGTCTGCAACCCCCGCGGGTGTGCTGGGGGGGTCCGGACCCCCACAAGAGGGTGCTGGGGGGGGGGTTCCAGAGCCTCCCGGGGGGGGTGCTGGGGGGTCTGCAACCCCCGCGGGTGTGCCTGGGGGGGGGGTCCGGATGCCCCCAGGGGATGCTGGGGGGGGGGGGGGGCGGTCCAGAGCCTCCTGGGTGTGTGCTGGGGGGGGGGGGGGGTCTGGAGGCCCCCGGGGGATGCTGGAGTGGTGCTGGGAGGGTCCGGAGGGTCTCAAAGCCCGTGGGGGGATGCTGGGGGGGGGGGGGGGGAAGGGGGGTGCTGGGGGGGGGGGTCCGGACCCCCAGCAAGAGGGTGCTGGGGGGGGTGCAGAGCCCCGTGGGAGGATGCTGGGGGGGGGGGTCCAGCATCCCAGCTGGATGCAGTGAGGGTGTTGGGGGGGGGGGGGTGTGGTGAAACCATCCCTACACCTTGTCACCCCGATGTCCCCACCCTGTGTGTGTGTGTGTCCCCCCCGCAGGTGGCCGGCAGGAAGGGGTTCCCCCACGTCATCTACGCCCGGCTGTGGCGCTGGCCCGACCTGCACAAAACCGAGCTGAAACCCCTCCGGTTCTGCCGCTTCGCCTTCGACCTCAAGGCCGACAGCGTCTGCGTCAACCCCTACCACTACGAGCGCGTGGTGACCCCCGCCAGCGGTGAGCCAACCCCGGGACCCCCCCACACACACAGTGTGTGTACCCCGCTCCTGCCACCAGCACCCATAACGCCCCCCCCCGCACCCCTTTTCCCGCACCCCATCTCTCTCCCCAGTAGGACTGAGCATCCCAGGTGAGACCCCGGCACTGGGCCGGTGGGGAACACCGCCGGAGTCAGCGTCGCGCGTGTGTCCCCCCCCGCCTCCTCGCCCCGCGGTGGGTCCCCGTAACCCCCCGCCACGGTCTCCGGTGTGTGCGTTGTGTGTCCCCCCCCCCCCCCCATCCCTCCCCAGTGCCCCCCCCGCGCTTGGTGAAGGAGGAGTTTGTCCATGACTGTGTGCAGATGGAGGTGCCACCCAACCGGCAGCGGGGGGTCAAGCGGGTGCCACGGCTGTCCCCCCCCCGAACCCTCCCGCCGGCCGCTGCCCCCCCTGCAGCTCCCCGAGTCCCCCCGCGTCCCTGGGAACCTCTACCCACGCTGCCCATGTCGCCCCCAGGTGAGAACATCTCCCCCCCCCCCCCCTTTTTAAACCCCCATCCCCGAGGAAGGGTTTAGGGGTGTCAGGCTGAGCCCACCCCGCGTGTGGTCATGTTGTGTGTGTGTGTGTGTGTCCCCCAAGTGGCCCCCGGTGGCTCCCTGCTCTCGCCACCCCACGGCGAGGGGCTGCTGCACATCGCCTGCCCCACGCCACCCCCGGCGCAGCCCCCCCCGCAGAACGGCTACCCCAAACCACCCCTATACCGCGGTGAGTACCGGGGACGCCCCGCGACCCCCGCCTCGGTGGGGACACCCCCCCCCCCCCCCCAAATCTCCCCCAGAGCCGGTGACCCTCTCTCCTGGCCCAGGTGCGCCGGTGAGTTGGAGCAGCGCGGCGGTCTACGCGCCGAGCCCGGGGGGGTCCCAGCACACCCCCTCGCCGCAGCCCGGCGGCCGAAGCCACCCGCAGCCCCCGCTCCACCACCCCAACCACTACTGTAGGTTTGGAGGAGGAGGGAGGGGGGGGGGGAAATTGGGGAGTTTGGGGTGGGGGGGCGGTGTCACCTGCATGGTCCCAGCCCCCTTTCTCTGCGCTGACCCCCTCCCCAGGGCCACCACACCATAACTCCGGGCCGTACCAGCAACCGGTGTCCACCCACCCCGGTAAGCGCCCCCCTACCCTAATTAGCACCCTCTCCCCAAGCCATGGGTGCCCTGACACCCCCCGTCCCGTCCCGTCCGTCCCCGTCCCCCCCCCACCCAGGGCCGGAGTTTTGGTGCTCCATCGCCTATTTCGAGATGGACGTGCAGGTGGGGGAGATCTTCAAGGTGCCCTCCAGCTGCCCCGTGGTCATCGTGGACGGTTACGTGGACCCCTCGGGGGGGGACCGCTTCTGCCTGGGGCAGCTCTCCAACGTCCACCGCACCGCCGCCAGCGAGCGGGCCCGGTGGGGCGAGGGGCGGGGGGGAGAGCTGGCGGGGGGGGTACAGGCACAAATGGGGGATGAAGGAATGGATGGGGGAAATTTGGGGGGGGGGGGGGGGGGCCATGTGGGGGTGAGGCATGGGGCAGAAGGGGGAGATGGGGGGGAAAATGGGGGATGGATGGGGTGCGGGGGTGATGTACAGGGCAGAAAGGGGAGATGGGGGGCAACTGGGGGGTGGATGGGGCAGAACTGGGATATAGGGGGGCAAATGGGGGGGTGTATGGGGCAGGTGGGGAGGATATAGGGGCAAAATGGGGATATAAGGGGGCAAATGGGGATATAGGGGGCAAATGGGGCAGGTGGGGGGGATATAGGGGGCAAACGGGGGATGGTGGGGCGGAACGGGGGTATGAGGGGGCAACTGGGGGATGTACGGGGCAGAAGTGGGATATTGGGGGGGCAACTGGGGGATGTATGGGGCAAAATGGGGATATGGGGGGGCAACTGGGGGATGTATGGGGCAGAAGTGGGATATAGGGAGGAAACTGGGGGATGTAGGGGGCAGAACGGGGATATAGGGGGGCAAATGGGGCATGTACGGGGCAGGTGGGGGGCTATAGGGGGGCAAATGAGGGATGATGGGGTGGAAGGGGGATATGGGGGGAACTGGGGGATGTACAGGGCAGAAGTGGGATATGTATGGGGCAGAATGGGGATATAGGGGGGCAAATGGGGGCTGGTGGAGCGGAAGGGGATATACGGGGGCAACTGGGGGATGTACGGGGCAGAAGTGGGATATTGGGGGGCAACTGGGGGATGTATGGGGCAAAATGGGGATATAGGGGGCAAATGGGACATGTACGGGGCAGGTGGGGGGTTATAGGGGGCAAATGAGGGATGATGGGGCGGAAGGGGGACATGGGGGGGCAAGTGGGGGTTGTATGGGGCAAAACGGGGGTATAGGGGGGCAACTGGGGGATGTAGAGCACAGAAGAGGGATATAGGGGGGGCAACTGGGGGACATACGGGGCAGGTGGGAGGATATAGGGAGCACCTGGGGGATGTATGGGGCAGAACTGGGATACAGAGGGGGGCAACTGGGGGACGTGCAGGGCAAAACTGGGGCTCTAGGGGGACAAGTGGGGGATGATGGGGCAGACTGGGGCTATAGGGGGCTAACGGAGGGTTTGGGGGGCAGGCGGGGGGTGCCGGTGCTGAGGGTCTCTGCGGGCCAGGCTGCACATCGGGAAGGGCGTGCAGCTGGAGTGCCGGGGCGAGGGCGACGTGTGGATGCGGTGCCTGAGCGACCACGCCGTCTTCGTGCAGAGCTACTACCTGGACCGGGAGGCCGGGAGAGCCCCCGGGGACGCCGTCCACAAGATCTACCCCGGCGCCTACATCAAGGTGGGGTGGCCCCGGGGAGGGGGGACAGTGGGTACCGGGGATGGAGGGACGCCCGCACCCATGTTAATGGGGGTTCCGGGTGATGGGTCCCCAACGCTGTGGGTGATGGAGGGACCCAGGGATGGAGGAACCCACATGTTTGTGTTAAATGGAGTCCCAGGGAAAGGGTCCCCAGTGCTGAGGGACAGTGGAAGGAGCCCAGGAATGGAGGGACCTCCATGTCCATGTTAAAGGGGGTCCTGGGCAGTGGGTCCCCAATGCTGAGGGACAATGGAGGGACCCCAAGGATGGCGGCACCCCCATGTCCATGTTAAAGGGGGTCCCAGGCGATGGGTCCCCAATGCTGGGGGCGATGGAGGGGCCCCAAGGATGGAGGGAGCCACATGTCCGTGTTAAATGGGGTCCTGGGTAAAGGGTCCCCAAGGATGAAGGGTGTCCCATGTCCATGTTAAAGGGGGTCCTGGGTGATGGGTCCCCAATGCTGAGGGACAATGGAGGGGCCCCAGGGATGGAGGGACCCCCATGTCCATGTTAAAGGGGATCCCGGGCGATGGGTCCCCAATGCTGGGGGCGATGGAGGGGCCCCAAGGATGGTGGCACCCCCATGTCCATGTTAAAGGGGGTCCCGGGTGATGGGTCCCCAGTGCTGAGGGACAATGGAGGGACCCCAAGGATGGTGGCACCCCCATGTCCATGTTAAAGGGGGTCCCAGGCGATGGGTCCCCAATGCTGGGGGTGATGGAGGGGCCCCAAGGATGGAGGAACCCACATGTCCTTATTAAATGGGGTCCTGGGTAAAGGGTCCCCAATGCTGGGGGCAATGGAGGGACCCCAGGGATGGAGGGACCCCCATGTCCATGTTAAAGGGGGTCCGGGTGATGGGTCCCCAATGCTGGGGGCAATGGAGGGGTCCCAAGGATGGAGGCACCCCCATGTCCGTGTTAAATGGGGTCCTGGGTAAAGGGTCCCCAATGCTGAGAGACAACGGAGGGACTCGCGGGGATGGAGGGCCCCCCAAGGCCATGCTGAAGGGGGTCCCTGGGCCATCCCCCTCCCGTGCGGCCCTGCTCAGGGGTGTCCCCCCCCACGTCACCCCCAGGTATTTGACCTGCGCCAGTGCCACCGCCAGATGCAGCAGCAAGCGGCCACGGCGCAGGCTGCGGCCGCTGCTCAGGCTGCCGCCGTGGCGGGCACCATCCCGGGCCCCGGCTCGGTGGGAGGCATCGCGCCCGCGGTGGGTGAGTGAGCCCCCGGGACGGGGCAGGGGGGGGATGGACAACAGGGGACCCCCACAGCCATGGGCATCCCCCAGCTACGGCCGTGTCCCTCCCGGGCAGGGCTTTCGGCGGCGGCGGGGATCGGCGTGGACGACCTGCGGCGGTTGTGCATCCTGCGGCTGAGCTTCGTCAAGGGCTGGGGGCCCGACTACCCCCGGCAGAGCATCAAGCACACGCCATGTTGGATCGAGGTGCACCTCCATCGCGCCCTGCAGCTGCTGGACGAGGTCCTGCACGCCATGCCCGCCGCCGAGCCGGGCCCCTTGCACTAATTTAACGTTACAGATTTAAATTTTTTTATTTTTTTTTTTTTTTTTTAAAGAAAAAGCCAAAAAAAACCACCCCCACCTACAAAACCAACCAAAAAATACCCTAAAAAAAACCCAAAAATAGCAGAAAGTACCACACTTTCTTAAGTGTCTTAAGGGCTGGTCTTAAGCGTGATTTGGAGTTTGGGTTTTGCCTTTACAAACACCTTGGCCAGGGCTGCGCCTTAGGTTTTCCCCCCCCCCTTCCCCGGACTACATTTCCCAGCGGCCCCCGCGGCGCGGGAGCGGAAGTGGCTTTTCCCGCCGCCGGCGGACTCTGTTTCCCGGCAGCCCTTGCGCCGCCGCTGCCGCCGCCATTTCCCGGCGGCCCCCGCGGCGTCGGCGGCGCCAAGATGGCGGCGGGGAGCAGCGGCCCGGCGGCGCGGGAGCTCTTCGCCGAGGGGTTGCTGCAGTTCCTGCGGCCGGCGGTGCGGCAGCTCGACGGACACGTCCACGCCGTCAGGTCCGGGAGGAGGGAGGAAGGCACGGGGTGCCTGAGGGGAACGGCGGGAGTGGGGCTGAGGGGGCTGAGGAGCGGGTATGGCGGCGGGAGCGGGGATGAGGAGCGGGTGTGGCGGTGGGAGCGGGGTTCAGGTGGCTGAGGAGCGGGTATGGCGGCGGGAGCGGGGCTGAGGGGGCCGAGGAGTGGATATGGCGGCGGGAGCGGGGCTGAGGGGGCCGAGGAGTGGATATGGCGGCGGGAGCGGGGCTGAGGGGGCTGAGGAGCGGGTATGGCGGCGGGAGCGGGGCTGAGGAGCGGGTGTGGCGGTGGGAGCGGGGTTCAGGTGGCTGAGGAGCGGGTATGGCGGCGGGAGCGGGGCTGAGGGGGCCGAGGAGTGGATATGGCGGCGGGAGCGGGGCTGAGGGGGCCGAGGAGTGGTTCTGGCGGCGGGAGCGGGGCTGAGGGGGCTGAGGAGCGGGTATGGCGGCGGGAGCGGGGCTGAGGGGGCCGAGGAGTGGATATGGCGGCGGGAGCGGGGCTGAGGGGGCCGAGGAGCGGGTATGGCGGCGGGAGCGGGGCTGAGGGGGCTGAGGAGCGGGTATGGCGGCGGGAGCGGGGCTGAGGGGGCTGAGGAGCGGGTATGGCGGTGGGAGCGGGGCTGAGGAGCGGGTATGGTGGCGGGAGCGGGGCTCAGGGGCAGGTACGCCCGGGTGGGGCAATTTTGAGGGGGTGAAGTGCTTTAGGAGCGCCATGGGGGCCTTAGGGCTGCCCGCATGGGGGATGGAGGGATCCGTAGCTGATGAGGGGGGTGTTTAGGGTGGAGGTTAGAGCGGGGAGGGTATGTAGTCGGTTTGGGGAGCATTAGGGGTGGCTGAGGGGGGTTGTGCAGGTGATCTGGTGGGTTTGGACAGGGAGGCGGTTTGGGGGGGCAGCTGGGAGCACAGGATCCGTGTTGGAGAGGGAGTAGGAGTGGGTTTGGGGCTGGAGCGGGGGGACAGTACGCTGTGGGGCTGGGGTCGAGGGTTTTGTCCTGGCTACCGAACCGTTCCCTCTGTAGGGAGAGTCAGGTGGAGCTGCGGGAGCACATCGACAGCCTGGCCACAGGTGAGACATGGGGTTGGTGTCACCTCCACAGCCCGGCTGTGGGGGCACAGTGGGGTTTTGCCCCACATGTCCTGGGGGTCCGTGGTGCCCTGGGCTCCCTCCCAGCCTCTGCCCTCTCCCCAGAGCTGTGCCGCATCAACGAGGACCAAAAAGTGGCGCTGGACCTTGACCCCTATGTGAAGAAGCTGCTGAACGCCCGGCGCAGGGTGGTGCTGGTCAACAACATCCTGCAGAACGCCCAGGTCAGCGCGGGGACCCCGGAGGGTTGGGGGCCACAGTGTTTTGGGGGTCGTAGTCCCCCTCCCTGTCCTGATGGCTGCCGTTACCCAACACAGGAACGGCTGCGGAGGCTGAACCACAGCGTGGCCAAGGAGACGGTGCGGAGGAAGGCCATGCTGGAGGCGGCGGGTGGCTACCCCCAGGGTCTGCCTGGCAAGTGAGGCCCCTGCGGCAGCGCTGGGCCGGATCCGCCTCGCACCACGGCTGCGCCGAAAGCCCTGTGAGCTGGACCGGAGCAGGAGGGTGAGGGGTACGAGCCTGTGAGGACAGGGAACGGAACGGGCCGCTGGCGAGGGGAGCAGGTATCCCTGTTTGTATCAGCGCTCTGCCGAGCGTCCGCAGCACGGGAGGGGGCGAGAAGCCCTGCAGAGTGAGGCCGCAGCTCTTCAGCTGCAGCTGAAGGAACGGGGAGGGGGGACCCTAAATTGTATTTCCAGGTTTCTAAGTGCCGTAATAAAAGCGACCACGTGTTGTTTATGGGCTGGTGAGGTGGTGTGAGTCTGTAACGCTCTCATGCTTTCCTTACGCTGATGTGCTGTGGGGAGAGCGGCGCCAGGCGGATGCTGCGAGCAGAGAGAGCAGGTTGGGGGTCAGCATGAGAACGGCAGAGCTCGGGGGGGGGGCGATCAGCAGCACAGAGATCAGCTGGAGGTCTGTAGCAAACGGAGCTCTGCAGGGGTCAGTGCTGGGCCCAGTCTTGTTCAATGGGTTCATCAAGGATGTGGCTGAGGGGACGGAGTGTCCCCCACAGCACATTTGCTGGTGACACAGAGCCGGGAGGAGTGGGTGACAGAGCAGAAGGATGTGCTGCCAGCCAGCCAGACCTGGGCAGGCGAGTTCGTGGGCAGAGGGGAACCTCATGAAGTTCAGCAGGGATAAATGTAAGGTCTTGCAGCGAGGGAGGAATAACCCCACACACCGGTACAGGTTAGGGGTTGACCTGCTGGAAAGCAGCTCTGGGGAGCGGGACCTGGGAGACAAGAAGCCACCTGTGAGCCAGAAATGTGCCATGGTGGCCACGAGGGCCGGCGGTAGCCCGGGGTGCATCCAGGAGCGTGGCCAGCGGGTGGAGGGAGGCCATCGTCCCGCTCTGCTCTGCCCTGGCGAGGCCGCAGCCGGAGCGCTGTGCCCAGTGCGGGGCTCCCCGGGGCGTCAGACACGGAGAGGGTCCGGCGGGGGCTGCGGAGATGCTCGGGGAGCGGAGCGTCTCTCTGCGGGGGAGAGGCGGGGAGACCCGGGGCTGTTCAGCCCGCAGAGGAGAAGGCTGAGAGGGGATCTCATCAGCGCTGAGCTGTAGCCAAAGGGCGGGTGGCAAGAGGACGGGGCTGGGCTCTTTTCGGCGGCGCCCCGCGACGGGACAAGGGGCGACGGGCACAGACTGGGACATAGGGAGTTCCATCTACGCGTGAGGAGGAACTTCGTGGCTTTGGCGGTGCCGGAGCACCGGCACAGGCTGCCCAGAGAGGCGGTGGGGTCTCCTTCTTGGGAGAGATTCCAACCCCGTGGGGACGCCGTCCTGTGCGACCTGCTCTGGGTGACCCCGCTCCGGCGGGGGGTGGAGGAGATGAGCTCCAGAGGGCCCTGCCGACCCCCCACCATTCTGGGATTCTGTGATCCCCAGGTGGGAACCTGGTTCTGGAACCCCCTCCCCCAGTTAGACCTTTTCCCGGCCCCCTTTGATAATGGGCATCTTCTACCTAACCAAACAGGATGCGCTCGAAAGGGGGGAACACTTTAATGTGCAACTTACAAAAACACGTACAAGGGACAGGTCGCGTCAGCACGCTGCGTTGGCGGAGGACGGGCTCAGTCCTCTGCCAGTTCTTCAGGTCTTTCAGCCAGCAGCAGCCGTACCATCAGGCTTTACCTGGGCAAATCACTCCTGCGTCTCCATGCTTTCCTCCTCCTCGCCTGTAGCGGGTTCTTCCTGATTCTCTTCTTCCTCTTCTCCTTCTTTCTTCTCCGGAGGCTTCTCATAAGCCTTCTCGGAAGGCGTCACTATCACTCCATCCCACGTAGACATTTCGGAAGCCAGGTCTGCAAAAATGGGGGCTCGGGGTGACCTTGGGCAGCACAGACAAGCCCAGGCCACGCAAGGGGAAGCACGACCCCCTGCCTCGCCAGCTTCGCCTCCCCGCTGCTCTGGGGTTTAACGACTCACTTCTCTGAGCTCTTAACTTTCTCTACCAAGGCAGAAGACCAGTCCCATTCCCCCACCGAGACGCTGACAGCCTGCGTGGAAGAAAACCCACGCGTTGCACCGACCCCACTTACAGCTGGCGTCGCCCTCTTGGCCGAGGATTTTCCTGTAGCCTCCGTGAGAGAGAATGCGGACGAGCGTCTGCGCGGTGTAGCACACCATGTCCTGCGGGGACGGGGAAGAGTCAGAGCGCGGACAGGTTCTAGTCGCTTTTCCCGCGGCAGACGAGGCAGCTCACCTGCTGTTCGAGGGTCATAACTGTGTGGACTCGGAAGTTTCCGCTCTCGCAGGGATCCGTGATCCCAACAGATCCAGGGAGGAAGAGCCCTGCGGCCAGGATCTGAAGGCAGCGCCTACAGGTCAAGACGTTTGGGGTTAAAACTTGACCGTTCCAGTGCAGAAATGCAGCCAGAAAGTCTCCAGTTAGCACATCTACGTGAAAAGTCTGCTTTGTTTCCAGTTTAAGCCCTGAGATTCCACTGCATTTATTTTTATGTTCAGAACTGAGATGATAACGGGAATTTATACAAGCGAAGCAAACGGCAACAGACCTGTAGGCGATGTTGAGAGCCAGGGGCTGCCTGGTGGGGTTGTTCATCACGGCATAGTGCCCCTGAAGAAGAAAAGAAGGAGTTAGGATCAGAGGGAAGCATAAGAATCTCAACTCCTGCTCAGGAGCTGCAAGGATCTGCTTTATGCCGGATCCCAGGGACGCGCAGGCACGTCTGGCACAGCAGCGTCCCCCTCGTGCGCTCACCAGCAGGTCCAGAATCCACGGCGTGAGGGGCTCAAAGCCAGGGAATCGAATTCTCAGGTCTTTCAGCAGCCGGATTAAGACCTTCACCCTGGAGAAGATGGCAGGAGGAGGGTTTGTAACATGTCCCGCACCTTCCTGCTTGCGGGAACAGCTCTCCTTGCTTTCCCCCTGTTCTCTTTTAAGGAGATTATTTCAACCAGGCCTGAGAGCTGCGATTCCCGTTTGAGGCCAAACTCACGTGGACTGCGAAGCGTTCTCCTCAAACCAGCGAGCGTGTCTGATGGCAGCCAGGGCGCTCTGCAGCACTTTGATGTCCACTGAAAGAAGGAGCAGAAATGCCCGTGTTTTCAACCAAAAAGTGAGTAGGCGTGGGGCAGCAGCTGGCTCCCCCCGTGCCAGTGACGGTTCATGCGCGGGGCAGAGCAGGCCGAGCTCTTACGGTGTAGTTCGGGGTCCAGCTTGCGGAGATTGGGCGGCACCGTGGTGATGAGGATCTTCACCGTCGCGTCAGCCGAGCTGATCTCAAAGCCGGTCTCGTTGGTCAGCATGGTCAGGACTGGGGAGGAAAAAAAAACCCAAGAATTCCTCATGGAGGGGCTGGGAGACCTTAGCGGCGCCCGGGAATGCAGGACAGACCACGGATCTTGGCTGCGGCACCCCAGAGAAACCCCAAAGCTCAAGGGGAAACTGCCTCGCATCAGCCTACGTCCTCCTCAACCCCGTACGGCACAGGAGAGCGTCCCACCTTCGCTGGGGTCCTGCGCTCTCAGGCTTTCCACGACTTTGTTTCCCAAAGCTGCCACAGCTTCCACTAGGGAGAAGAAGAAGGGAAAGAGGTGGTTAGAGCGGGGCCGAGCGCCGCGGTTCAGTCAGCAGCCGCGCAGCCGATACTCACGGGTGGGTAAGATTTTCAGAATCACCACCAGATCGGCCACGTTGTGCCCCGTCGTCATGGTGCCCTTCTTGTAGGAACCCACCTGGCGAACCTCCTCGATTTGCTGTTTGAAAGAGCAAAGCAAAAATTAGCGAATTTAACGCGCGGGCTACGTTTCTGTGAGGCAGCATGAATCTTCAATCCACTTTGGGCCGGGTTTGGTAGCTAGAACATCCCTCACGCCAAAGCATCTCCCCACGTAGCTCCTTTTTTTCCCCAAGCTCCCCACTTTCAGACTCACCACTTCAAACGTTCCTGGTGCTACGATTAAATTGTCGATCACGTTGTTTATTTTGGTCACCAGAGAAAGAATGGAAGCCTGAAAAGGAAAGGGAGAGGGGTGGCGTTACCAGTCGGTTGTCCAGTACGACCTGAAATAATCCGATCTTGCACAGCGTAGTGCAGCCAGCCCTGATGCTATATAATAAACAGGTAAAAGCAACATATTAAAAATCACTGTTTAAGAAACTCCACCCGTATTTCTACTGCAGTGCATATTTCATAGAGAAATCAATACTTTTTAGGCTAGTAATGGCTACTCCTGGCTATGCTCTCTGAAGGATAGTCTGTCTGTGCGTTCTCTAATGCTGCAGGAATATCCAGTCAAAGAATTTAAGGCAATTTTCGGCACAAAACCTGTTCAGCAGCGGTCGGAGCAAGATCCTGGTTCCTCTTCAGCAAGGCTTCGCTGAACGCGGTCTCATCGGCGGCAGGTTTTACGCGGGGGAAAGCCATTTCGCACTGAAACGGGATCAGATTATCAGACTGCAACATCCAAGAAAAAGACTTTGGTTCAACCCACTCATGAGCAAAATTTACTCCGTTTTCTTTTTATTCTCCAGCACTCGTTTCCTTTGCAATTCCCCGTCGTGCTTTTCGCTTGTTGCTTTTATAATTTCATTTTCATGTTATCATAAGAGAGGGAAGGCGGGCAGCTGCCTGTCCTGCCTGTACGCTCTCACCGTGCTCCGACAGGAACAGCAGGTCTTCGGAAAAGGCAGTGGAGCCGCCAGCGTGCCCGTGTGACTACAGGGCGTGAGACAGGGCAGATGTAATTAAGAATAGCTCTATCAAGAGGGTTTTTATTAACTACATTACAGTCCCTTAAGAGTAACACCCTTTGTTTGCGCATGGCAGGAGGTTTTCAGTTGCTATGATGGGATTCACAGCCACAGGGCCTGGAGGACAAGAGTAAGTGAAATTGTTTGCCTTGGAAGTCACGTGTCTGTAAAGGGGCCAATGCTCGGCAGGAGAAGGGAATTATTTCCTCCTCTAAAAAGGTGGGAAACGTGTGTTGCTGTTGGTCCTTGTGAGGACCAACACAGCAAAGGAGCCCGGAGAACTTCTGGCAGGCGAGCGACAGCTACGGGAGCAACCCGCGAGGTTTGGGGTAGAGAGCTGAGAGAACTGAGGGTCTGGGTGAATGGGGTGCCTTAAAAAGCAGAAAAACTTCAATCAAGGCATTTATTTGTTGCAATTATTACTCAACTGCATCCTAGTCATCCCATGTGACACAAGTACTCCAAACAACAGAGACAGTAAGAAGATCTATTTCGGGTTAGTTACTGAACCGACAGCATTTTTAGTGAGCTCCTGTACTCCAGTTACGCTAAAAGAAGCCAAACCATCAAAGTCAGCAAACGAGGTTTTTAAGATGCATCTTTAAACAAGGAAAAGTCCCGCAGCTGTTGCCTGCAAACAGCTCTGTAGGAGAGGGTTACTCACGACATAGAAATCAAAGGGGATGTGCGGCACAAAGGGCCGGAACCTAAAGGGGGGAAAGAAAAAGAAAAAAAACAACTTTATTCTCTGTAGGGCCGTCCACCCGCTCGCCGCAGTGTTCTTCATCACCGAATGCCACCCCCCCCCCCCCGCCCCTTTGTCACCGTTCCGAAGAGACGCGAGAAAGGCCCTACAGAAATAAGAAAGGTTTCTTCATAACCCACCCCCCCGAACGGTAACTAAACCCCCGCCCCGGTGCCACCGGCAGCGGTCGGACACCAAGGGCTTCCCCGCAGCCCGGAGAGCCCAGCACCCCCGCCACCCCCGGTCCTACGCCTCACCGTTATCCTGCGCTACACTGCCAGCTACAGCCCCGGTTCCCTGAAGCCCCGGCAGCTCGCCCCGGCGGCGGCCGCAGCCCACCCCCTAGGCCTGACAGGCTAGAGAGCCACCCTCGCTAAAGCAGAAGCCAGACTCGCCCACTGCCAGGGCCTCCCCTGGAACCAAAGCGTCCGCCACGGCCTCTGCCTCGATCGCCCCTGCGGAAGAAGAGAAAAAGAAGGGAAACGGCGTTAGGAGAAAGGTGGGGGGGAACGCGTCCCGGGGGGGTTCCCCACATCCCCCCGCGCAGGGCCCGGGCCCTCCCTCAGGGACCCCGGTACCTCCCGGCGGGCTCCGGCCTCGCCCCGGGGCCGCCCCGGTACCTCCCGGCGGGCTCCGGCCTTCGCCCCGGGCCCGCCTCCTCCGCTCCCCGCCGGGCAGAGACCACCGGCCCGGTCCCCGCTCACCTCATGGTTCCGCCGCTCCTAACAATGAACGCTGCTGTGGAGACACCCCCCGCCACTCCACCGGGGCCGGGCTGCGCTTCCCCGCAACCTCGCAACAACCTGACTTCCTATTGGTTCCCGCCCGCCGCCAGCGTCTGCTCCGACGCAAGCCATTGGCTGAGCCGACCATCAATCTGAGGAGGAGGGGGGGGGGAAAAGCCACCAGTCATGGCGCGGGCCGTGCGCGCGCGCTGGGCGGCGGGCGGCCGCTGGAGGGGGTACGACGTTCATGAATGGAGCGGCTAGCGGGGTGAGTGCGCATGCGTGGATGCTGAATACGTACGTATATCACTAAGAGAGAACTGGCTGTAAGCAGCAGAGTGGCGCAGCGGAAGCGTGCTGGGCCCATAACCCAGAGGTCGATGGATCGAAACCATCCTCTGCTAGTTAACCTTTTTCCCTAAAAGCCCCTCTTAGGGCTGTTTTTTCTTCATTAACACCTTAATTAATGACTTTAATTTTTGCCACCGCCTCTGGCAGTCCCTAATGCTCCTCTCCGGCGAGACCGTTTCCAGCCCGGTTCAGCGTGGCTGAGCTCGGTGTGTCGGAGGCGTCCCGGGCCGGCCGGGGTCACGCGTGTCCCCGGGAGCCACGCGTGTCCCCGCAGCGCTGTGCGTGTGCTGGAACGGGACCGCCACGCGTGTTCCCGAGCGCTGTGCGCGTCCCCGAAAGCCGACGGTGCCCCCCGCATGTCCCAGAGCGGGAGCGCCCCGCGCGTGTCCCCAAACCCACCCGTGTCCCCCAAAACCCAGAGTGTCCCCAAGGGCTGTGCGTGTCCCCACAACCACGCGTGTGCGTCCGTCCCCCCCTGAGCGCTGTGCGCATCCCCGGGAGCCGCCCAGCCCTGACCGGGGGTCACCTCCCCCGTTTCCCCCCGCGGGGGGGGCTGCCGTGGGGTAGGAGCTCCCACGAGGGATTTTTGGGGGCGGAGGGGGGAGAGGTGCCCCCCCCCCCCGGGGTCGCTCGAAGCCCCGTGGGACATTGCGGGTCCATAGGGGACGTGGGTTGTGTGGTGTTCTCTGCCCACTGATGAGTTTCTCAGGTCTCAGCCCCCCACGGGTGACAGTGTCACAGGCGGGGGAGGGGGACGGGGACACCCAGGTGGCCGAGGGAGTCGCGACACGCCGGGACACGCCGTTCCGGCGTGTCCCGGCGTGTCGCGACTCCCTCGGCCACCGGCGCCATCCCGTCACCCCCACTCATTTCCCACGGGTGGGGATATCCACACCCACCACCGGGCGGCCCCATCCTCCATCCCGGTCCTCGGTGGATGCCGTGGGGGCGGGAAGGAAGGAGTTAAGCTCGGTGTGGATGATAACGGCCCTTTGTGTCACCGGGAGAGAGGAGGAGGAGGAGGAGGAGGAGGAGGAGGAGGTGGGGGGGGATAAGGAAGGGCTCAGCCCCGCCGCAGGGGGAAAAGCCACTCTCCGTGGGCGATGCTGGCGGTGTTGGCCGTGCTCTGCGGCGCGGTGACGGCGGCGGCCACCACGACGACGGTGACAACCGCGCTGACTTTAGCGGTGGTGTTACCCGAACGTAACCTCACCTACCCGTGGGCTTGGCCACGAGTGGGACCGGCTGTTCGTTTAGCCGCCGCCGCCGTTAATTCCCGACCCGATTTATTACCCGGTTTTACCCTCCGGTGGGTTTTCGGTAGCAGCGAGGATCGCCACGGGGTTTGTTCCGAAATGGCCGCGCCGTTGGCCGCCGTCGACCTACGGCTCGCTCATCACCCCGCCGCTTTTTTGGGACCCGGGTGCGTCTATACGGCAGCACCGGTCGCCCGGTTTACCAGCCACTGGCGCCTTCCACTAGTGACAGCGGGTGCCGAAGCCCACGGCTTCGACGACAAGCGGGAGCAATTCGGCTTGACCACCCGCGCCGGTCCCAGTCACCGCAAACTGGGTGAACTGGGAGTGCAGCTCCATCGTCGTTTCAACTGGACCCGGAGGGCTTTACTGGTTTACTGGGACGAGAAGGTGGACGACCGGCCGTACTTCTTCGCCGCCGAGGGGCTGTACGTCCAGCTGCCCACCCTGCGCAACCTCACCGTCATGGACGTCGTCTTCCGCGACGGCGGCAACTTCTCCTTCATCATCCAGGAGATCAAGCAGAAGGGGCGCAGTGAGTGCCGGGGTTGGGGGGACACGCCGGTGTGGGGGGGGTGTCTTGGCGTGCACCGGCACGGGGAGGGGGGGGACGGTGTCAGTGCACGGGTGGGCACGGCTCTACATGGGTGTGCGCGGGTGGGCACGGCGCTACACGGCTGTGCAAGGGCGCTCACGGGGTGAGCACGGGGGGGGTGTGTGGTGCTACACGAGCGTGCACGGCTCTGCGTGGCTGTACACGGCTCTGCCCCGGTGAGCACGGCCGTTCGTGGCAGTACACGGGTGAGCGCGGCTGGGCACGGGTGTTCGTGGCAGCACATGGCTGTACACGCACGTGCCGTGTGACTACACACGCGTGTGCTGCCCCGGCTTCACACCATGACCCCCCCCCGGACCCCCATCCCACCGGAAGCTGCTCAGCATTACCGTCTGCCCCGCTCCCCGCCGTCCCGGTGGCCCGGGCTGACTCCATCCCCGTCCCCGTCCCCGCCAGTTGCTCCAGTCGGAGCGGTCCCGGGTGGCACCGGGACAGTGGGTATCGGCGGGGTTGGCACCGGGTGGGTGGCGTCCGGCCGTCCCCGGCCTCGCCATCTTGCCGCTTAACCTCAGCGGGTGCTATTTTGGGTCCCCACGACCCTGGTGGGTGGCACGGCTGTGCCCTGTGCAGGGCAGCACCCCGGGGGTCCCACCGGCACCCGCCACCCCGTGCCAAGGGGGACCATGGCGGTGGGGCAGGCGGCACCCACCGGGGTCACCACGCCGCCGGGAATCAATCTCTGCCGGCGATCTGGGCCGCAGGGAGGAGGAAACGGAGTCGGGAAAACAGGAAACCTTGGGCTGGCGCCCGCGGCGTAGGGTAGAGACGGGCAGGGCACGGCGAGGGGGGGACAGGCAGCGGGGTTGGGGACCCCCCCTGCTCCCCGGCATCCCGCTCGGCCGCCCTCCGCCCGCTCGGCGGCACGACCCACCGCACGTCCCCCCTCCTGCCTTAACTGGGGACTCCCCAGGATGCTGCGCCGGCGGTTTTGGGGTACCCTGGGGATAAAGCCGGTGCGGGGTGACTCGGGGTGCCATGAGCCGTCTCGCCCCGCCGCAGTCGTCTACGTGTGCTGCGCCCCGGAGACGCTGCGGGAGCTGATGCTGCAGGCGGGGCGCGAAGGGCTGACCCGTGGCGACTACGCTTTCTTCTACATCGACATTTTCGGGGCCAGCCTGCAGGGCAGCCACTTCCCCGAGCCCCAACGGCCCTGGAAAAGGGGGGACCGCCACGACGCCAGCGCCCGGCAAGCCTTCGAGGTGAGCCCGGGGCTGTGCGCCGGCACCCACCATGCGCACGCGTGTGGGCGCGGATGCCCACCCATGTGTGAGCACGGGCATGGGTGCCCACCTACGTGTGCGTGGGTGCCCACCCGTGTGTGTGCGCGGGGATGGGTGCCCACCCGCACGTGCACAGCCCGGGACGCGGAGCGGGACGGCGGTGGGGACCGTTGCTGGCGGAGCAGCCCCCCGGCTCCCCCCCGGATCGCTCCCCGCTGCCGGCAGCCACCCTGGCGGAAGGAAACGAGATTAATTGAATGGCCCCGCGTCCCGGCTCCGGCGCTGCCTGAGCGGAGGCTATTAATAGGGCAGAGTCAATCAGCCCCCACCCCGCAGCCTGGGACCCCCATCCCGGAAGGGACCGGGCAGGGTCCCCGTCCCCGGTAGGGTCCAGCCGGCCCCGCTGGCAGCCGCTCTCCCTCGTCCCAGGCTGTCACCATCATCACCTACAAGGAGCCCGAAAACCCCGAGTACCGGCCCTTCCTGGCACGGCTGAAGGAGGAGGCGCTCACCCACTTCAACTTCTCCATGAAGGACGGCTTGGTGGGACACGGGGTGGTGGAGCTGGGGAAGCCAGGGGACATGGGGCAAGGGGGCACGGGAAGGAGCTGGAGCTGCTGGGGGACATGGGATGAAGCTGGGGACAAAGGGGACATGCAATGGAGCTGGGGACATGGGGACTTGGGATGGAGCTCAGGCTGATGGGGGACATGGGATGGAACTGGGGACAAAGGGACATGGGATGGAGATGGATCTGCTGGGGGTCATGGGATGGAGCTGGAGCTGCTGGAGGACATGGGATAGAGCTGGGGACAAAGGGACATGGGATGGAGCTGGGAACAAGGGACATGGGATGGCGCTGGGGACATGGCATGGAGCTGGAACTGCTGGGGGACGTGGGATGGAGCTGGGAACAAGGGACATGGGATGGAGCTGGAACTGCTGGAGGATATGGGTTGGAGCTAGGGACAAAGGGACATGGGATGGAGCTGGAACTGCTGGGGGACGTGGGATGGAGCTGGGAACAAGGGACATGGGATGGAGCTGGAACTGCTGGAGGACATGGGATGGAGCTAGGGACAAAGGGACATGGGATGGAGCTGGAACTGCTGGAGGACATGGGATGGAGCTAGGGACAAAGGGACATGGGATGGAGCTGGAGCTGCTGGAGGACATGGGATGGAGCTAGGGACAAAGGGACATGGGATGGAGCTGGAACTGCTGGAGGACATGGGATGGAGCTGGGGACAAAGGGACATGGGATGGAGCTGGAGCTGCTGGAGGACATGGGATGGAGCTAGGGACAAAGGGACATGGGATGGAGCTGGAGCTGCTGGAGGACATGGGATGGAGCTAGGGACAAAGGGACATGGGATGGAGCTGGAGCTGCTGGAGGACATGGGATGGAGCTAGGGACAAAGGGACATGGGATGGAGCTGGAACTGCTGGAGGACATGGGATGGAACTAGGGACAAAGGGACATGGGATGGAGCTGGAGCTGCTGGAGGACATGGGATGGAGCTAGGGACAAAGGGACATGGGATGGAGCTGGAACTGCTGGGGGACATGGGATGGAGCTGGGGACAAAGGGACATGGGATGGAGCTGGAGCTGCTGGAGGACATGGGATGGAGCTGGGAACAAGGGACATGGGATGGAGCTGGAGCTGCTGGAGGACATGGGATGGAGCTAGGGACAAAGGGACATGGGATGGAGCTGGAACTGCTGGAGGACATGGGATGGAGCTAGGGACAAAGGGACATGGGATGGAGCTGGAGCTGCTGGAGGACATGGGATGGAGCTAGGGACAAAGGGACATGGGATGGAGCTGGAACTGCTGGAGGACATGGGATGGAGCTAGGGACAAAGGGACATGGGATGGAGCTGGAGCTGCTGGAGGACATGGGATGGAGCTAGGGACAAAGGGACATGGGATGGAGCTGGAGCTGCTGGAGGACATGGGATGGAGCTAGGGACAAAGGGACATGGGATGGAGCTGGAGCTGCTGGAGGACATGGGATGGAGCTAGGGACAAAGGGACATGGGATGGAGCTGGAACTGCTGGAGGACATGGGATGGAACTAGGGACAAAGGGACATGGGATGGAGCTGGAGCTGCTGGAGGACATGGGATGGAGCTAGGGACAAAGGGACATGGGATGGAGCTGGAACTGCTGGGGGACATGGGATGGAGCTGGGGACAAAGGGACATGGGATGGAGCTGGAGCTGCTGGAGGACATGGGATGGAGCTGGGAACAAGGGACATGGGATGGAGCTGGAGCTGCTGGAGGACATGGGATGGAGCTAGGGACAAAGGGACATGGGATGGAGCTGGAACTGCTGGAGGACATGGGATGGAGCTAGGGACAAAGGGACATGGGATGGAGCTGGAGCTGCTGGAGGACATGGGATGGAGCTAGGGACAAAGAGACATGGGATGGAGCTGGAACTGCTGGAGGACATGGGATGGAGCTAGGGACAAAGGGACATGGGATGGAGCTGGAGCTGCTGGAGGACATGGGATGGAGCTGGGAACAAGGGACATGGGATAGAGCTGGAGCTGCTGGGGGACATGGGATGGAGCTGGGGACAAGGGGACATGGGATGGAGCTGGAGCTGCTGGAGGACATGGGATAGAGCTGGGGACAAAGGGACATGGGATGGAGCTGGGAACAAGGGACATGGGATGGCGCTGGGGACATGGCATGGAGCTGGAACTGCTGGGGGACGTGGGATGGAGCTGGGAACAAGGGACATGGGATGGAGCTGGAACTGCTGGAGGATATGGGTTGGAGCTAGGGACAAAGGGACATGGGATGGAGCTGGAACTGCTGGGGGACGTGGGATGGAGCTGGGAACAAGGGACATGGGATGGAGCTGGAACTGCTGGAGGACATGGGATGGAGCTAGGGACAAAGGGACATGGGATGGAGCTGGAACTGCTGGAGGACATGGGATGGAGCTAGGGACAAAGGGACATGGGATGGAGCTGGAGCTGCTGGAGGACATGGGATGGAGCTAGGGACAAAGGGACATGGGATGGAGCTGGAACTGCTGGAGGACATGGGATGGAGCTAGGGACAAAGGGACATGGGATGGAGCTGGAGCTGCTGGAGGACATGGGATGGAGCTAGGGACAAAGGGACATGGGATGGAGCTGGAGCTGCTGGGGGACATGGGATGGAGCTAGGGACAAAGGGACATGGGATGGAGCTGGAGCTGCTGGAGGACATGGGATGGAGCTAGGGACAAAGGGACATGGGATGGAGCTGGAACTGCTGGAGGACATGGGATGGAACTAGGGACAAAGGGACATGGGATGGAGCTGGAGCTGCTGGAGGACATGGGATGGAGCTAGGGACAAAGGGACATGGGATGGAGCTGGAACTGCTGGGGGACATGGGATGGAGCTGGGGACAAAGGGACATGGGATGGAGCTGGAGCTGCTGGAGGACATGGGATGGAGCTGGGAACAAGGGACATGGGATGGAGCTGGAGCTGCTGGAGGACATGGGATGGAGCTAGGGACAAAGGGACATGGGATGGAGCTGGAGCTGCTGGAGGACATGGGATGGAGCTAGGGACAAAGGGACATGGGATGGAGCTGGAGCTGCTGGAGGACATGGGATGGAGCTAGGGACAAAGGGACATGGGATGGAGCTGGAACTGCTGGAGGACATGGGATGGAGCTAGGGACAAAGGGACATGGGATGGAGCTGGAACTGCTGGAGGACATGGGATGGAGCTAGGGACAAAGGGACATGGGATGGAGCTGGAGCTGCTGGAGGACATGGGATGGAGCTAGGGACAAAGGGACATGGGATGGAGCTGGAGCTGCTGGAGGACATGGGATGGAGCTAGGGACAAAGGGACATGGGATGGAGCTGGAACTGCTGGAGGACATGGGATGGAACTAGGGACAAAGGGACATGGGATGGAGCTGGAGCTGCTGGAGGACATGGGATGGAGCTAGGGACAAAGGGACATGGGATGGAGCTGGAACTGCTGGGGGACATGGGATGGAGCTGGGGACAAAGGGACATGGGATGGAGCTGGAGCTGCTGGAGGACATGGGATGGAGCTGGGAACAAGGGACATGGGATGGAGCTGGAGCTGCTGGAGGACATGGGATGGAGCTAGGGACAAAGGGACATGGGATGGAGCTGGAACTGCTGGAGGACATGGGATGGAGCTAGGGACAAGGGGACATGGGATGGAGCTGGAGCTGCTGGAGGGACATGGGATGGAGCTAGGGACAAAGGGACATGGGATGGAGCTGGAACTGCTGGAGGACATGGGATGGAGCTAGGGACAAAGGGACATGGGATGGAGCTGGAGCTGCTGGAGGACATGGGATGGAGCTGGGAACAAGGGACATGGGATAGAGCTGGAGCTGCTGGGGGACATGGGATGGAGCTGGGGACAAGGGGACATGGGATGGAGCTGGAGCTGCTGGAGGACATGGGATAGAGCTGGGGACAAGGGGACATGGGATGGAGCTGGGGACAAAGTGACACGGGGACATGGGGTGGAGCCTGGGCACAGGATGGACCTGAGGCTGCTGGGGACGTGGGGACAGGCACCCCCGGCTGCTCCCCATCCCCGAGCCATCTCTGTGCCCCCAGATGAACTTCATCGCGGCCGCCTTCCACGACGGGGTGCTGCTCTACGCCCAGGCCGTCAACGAGACGCTGGAGCGCGGCGGCTCCATCACCAACGCCTCCGCCATCACCCGCCAGATGTGGAACCGCACCTTCTACGGTGAGCCCCGTCCTCTCCCATCCGCGTCCCGGTGGGTGCTCCCCACTGGGGACCCACCTGCCCCGCTCCCAGGATGATATTTTTTGGGAACGGAGCCCCCACCCATGGGCTGGGGTCCCCAGGGTCCCCCCCAGCCCCTCACCCTCCGTCCCCAGGCGTCACCGGCTTCCTGAAGATCGATGAGAACGGGGACCGGGAGAGCGACTACTCCCTGTGGGACATGGACCCCGTGCGGGGGGACTTCCAGGTGAGCCCCGGCACGGGGGCAGCCGGTCCTGTGGGGCAGTTGAGGGCCTCCTCCCACCCATTTCTTGCCCCCTCCCCAAGATCGTGGCCAACTACAACGGCACCACCAAGAAGATCCAGATGGTGCCGGGCCGTGAGATCCACTGGCCGGGGAACGTGGTCCCCTCCGACGTCCCCCCCTGTGGCTTCGATAACAGCGACCCGCTGTGCCGCAAAGGTGAGTTGTGTCGGGGACACACACACACACACACAAAACATGGGACCTCCACCCCAGGCACCCGCCAGCCCCTCATCGCCCTCCTCTCGCTGTGCAGCCAACCTGTCCACCCTGGAGGTCCTGTCCCTCGTGGTCAGCCTGATCCTCCTGGCCATCACCGTCACCTCCTTCTTCATCTACAGGTAGAGGTGCCCCATCGGGGAGGGTGACCCCGAGGCTGCGTTGATGCAGGGTGACGGGGCCGGGGGGGGGGTGACAAACATGGGGTGGGGGTCTCACGCTGCCCTCCCGGCGCAGGAAGCTGCAGTTGGAGAAGGAGTTGGCGGCCGAGCTGTGGCGTATCCGTTGGGAGGACGTGCAGATGAGCAGCTTGGAGAAACATCTCCGGAGCGCCGGCAGCAAGCTCACCCTCTCCCTGGTGAGCACCCATCCCGTCCCCAACTCTGCTCCGGGGACGGGGACCAGGGACCGGCCTCACCCCGTGTCCCTTCCCACAGAGGGGCTCCAACTACGGCTCTCTGATGACCACGGAGGGGCAGTTCCAGGTCTACGCCAAGACGGCGTATTACAAGGTATGGAGGTGCAAGAGCAGGGATGGGAACCCACCACCCCACCAGGCACCCACCACCCCATAGGGCACCCACCAACCCCCCTGCTGGGCACCCATCACCCCGTGTCTCCCCAGGGCAACCTCGTGGCCGTGAAGCACCTCAACCGCAAGCGCATCGAGCTGACACGCAAGGTCTTGTTCGAGCTGAAGCACGTAGGTGGACCCCAGCTCAGCGCCGTGCGGTGGGATGGGGGTGACCAGCCTGGTGTCCCCTGGGTGGGGAGGGACGTGGCATGAGCCTGCTCCCACACCCTGCTCTGCCTTAGATGCGGGATGTCCAAAACGAGCATCTGACCCGCTTCATCGGTGCCTGCACCGACCCTCCGAACATCTGCATCCTGACCGAGTACTGCCCGCGCGGGAGCCTCCAGGTAGCGGTGGGGTCCTGGCACCCCAGCAGCCATGTGGGGCTGGAGCATCTCCCTCCAGTGCCCGTCACCCAGCGTCGGGGCTGCCCGGTTTGGGCAGGACCCAACCGCAGCGAGAAGATGGATGCTGTTCCCCATCCTTTGGGACTGTCCATGGTGGGGGGACAGCAGTGTTACTCTCATGTCCCCAGGACATCTTGGAGAACGAGAGCATCACGCTGGACTGGATGTTCCGCTATTCCCTCACCCATGACATCGTCAAGGTATGGGGCCAGTTCCCATCAAGCACCCAGTTCCCACAGGGGTTCCCCGTTCCCATGGAGGGGGGGACGGGACAACCAGGTCCAACCGCTCTCCTCCCCGCCAGGGGATGCAATTCCTGCACAACGGGGTCATCGTCTCCCACGGGAACCTCAAATCCTCCAACTGCGTGGTGGACAGCCGCTTCGTCCTGAAGATCACCGACTACGGGCTGGAGAGCTTCCGCGTGGCCCCCGACGGCGAGGACTCCCACGCGCTCTTCGCCAGTGAGCACCCTGCCCGTCCTTGACCCCCGACGCCGGGAGCAGCCCCCGCCTGGGGTCCCTGCCCGGCCTGAGCCCCCTCCCTGGTGCCACAGAGAAGCTGTGGACGGCGCCCGAGCTGCTGCGGATGGAGTCACCACCGGCCCGCGGCACGCAGAAGGGCGATGTTTACAGCTTCGGCATCATCCTGCAAGAGATCGCTCTGCGCAATGGTGTCTTCTACGTGGAGGGGCTGGACCTGAGCCCCAAAGGTGAGCAGGAGGGTTGGGGTGATGGTGCCAAGGACCTGTTGATGGGTGGTTGGACCAACTGATGGGTGCTTGGCCCCGCTGATGGCTGGTTGGACCAGCTGATGGGTGCTTAGACCTTCTGTGATGGGTGCGTAGCCCCACTGATGGGTTGTTGGACCTGCTGATGGGTTGTTGGATCTGCTGATGGGTGCTGTGACCTTCTGTGATGGGTGCGTAGCCCCACTGATGGGTTGTTGGACCTGCTGATGGGTTGTTGGAGCTGCTGATGGGTGCTGTGACCTGCTGTGATGGGTGCTTAGCCCCGCTAATGGGTTGTTGGATGTGCTGTGACAGGTTCTTGGACCAGCTGATGGGTGGTTGGCCTTGCTGATGGGTGGTTGGCCCCACTGGTTGGTGGCTGGACCGGTTGGCAGGTTATTGGACCTGCTGGTGGGTGCTTGAACCAGCTGATGGGTGCTTGGACGTGCTGTGATGGGTGCTTAGACCTGCTGATTCATTGTTGGACCAGCTGACAAGCGCTTGGACCAGCTGATGGGTACTTGGACCTGCTGCAACGGGTGCTTGGACCTGCTGATGGGTGCTTGGATGTGCTGTGACAGGTTCTTGGACCAACTGATGGGTCATTGGCCTTGCTGATGTGTGGTTTGACCCACTGGTGGGTGCTTGGACCTGCTGATGGGTTGTTGGACCAGCTGAAGGGTGCTTGGACCAGCTGAAGGGTGCTTGAACCAACTGATGGTGATTGGACCAACTGATGGGTGGTTGGCCTCACTTGTTGGGTGCTCAGACATGCTGTGATGGGTGCTTAGCCCTGCTGATGCGTTGTTGGACCAGCTGACAAGTGCTTGAACCAGGTGACGCGTTGTTGGCCTCACTGATGGGTGCTTGGACCTGCTGTGATGGGTGCTTGAACCTGATGATGGGACATTGGACCAACTGATGGGTTGTTGGCCTCACTGATGGGTGCTTGGACCTGTGATGGGTGCTTGGAACTGCTGCTGGGTGGTTGGACCTGCTGTGATGGGTGCTTGGAACTGCTGCTGGGCGGTTGGACCCGCTGATGAGTTCTTGGCCCCGCAGAGATCATTGAGCGGGTGAAGAGTGGGGAGCGCCCCAGCTTCCGCCCCTCAGCCAATGTGGGGTGCCACATGGAGGAGCTGGGCCAGCTGATGCAGCACTGCTGGGCTGAGGACGTCCTGGAGCGCCCCGACTTCAACCAGATCAAGGTCCAGCTCCGCAAGTTCAACAGGTACCTCCGCCTCCCCCAGCCCCGTGGGGTGATGGGTAACCCTGAAAAGGGTCCCCAGGTGGGTGCTCACCCCCTGCCCGCAGGGAGAGCAGCAGCAACATCCTGGACAACCTGCTGTCGCGCATGGAGCAGTATGCCAACAACCTGGAGGAGCTGGTGGAGGAGCGAACCCAAGCCTACCTGGAGGAGAAGCGCAAGGCCGAGGCTCTGCTCTACCAGATCCTGCCCCAGTGAGCACTGGGGGGGGCCCCCAGCCCTCTGTGCACCCCTCCACTGCTGGGTGGCCTGGGGCACCACACTGGCATCCCCTGTCTGCCCCACGATGGGGTCCCCCATGGATGCTCTGCATGGCTGGGGGTGCTTGGAGGGGCTGGGGACCCTTTGGGGACACCACGGACCTCCATGTTCCTTGGGGTTGGGGGTGTATGGAGGGGTTGAGGACCCCCTGGAGCCCCCAAGGAACCCCAAGTGGCGAGGGGCTGGGGACCCAAGGACCCCCAAGTGGCTTGGGACTGGGGGTGTTTAGAGGGGCTGGAGACCTCCCCAAGACTCCTGCATGGCTCAGGGTGCCTGATGGGGCCAGGGACCCCCAAGGATCCCCTGACGTGGTTCAGGGCTGGGGATGTTTGGAGGGCTGGAGACCCCAAAGACCCCCTGCCATGGCTCTTTGGGGCTTGGGGTACCTAAAGGGGTCGGGGATGACCCCAGACCCTCAACAGAGCTTGAAGGTGGGTGGGAGTCCTCAGAGGAACCAGCGTCAACGCTGGCCAACCACCATGGCTCAGGGCTGGGGGGTCCTCAGAGGGCTGGAGACCCTGAGGACCCCCCCAGCATGGCTGGAGGTTGGGGACACCATGCCCCTGGGAAGGGTTGGGGGGCTGTGGTCCCCCCCCCTCACCCATGTCCTGCACCCCCAGCTCGGTGGCGGAGCAGCTGAAACGGGGGGAGACGGTGCAGGCGGAGGCCTTCGACAGCGTCACCATCTACTTCAGCGACATCGTGGGCTTCACGGCGCTGTCGGCTGAGAGCACCCCCATGCAGGTGGTGACGCTGCTCAACGACCTCTACACGTGCTTCGACGCCATCATCGACAACTTCGACGTCTACAAGGTGAGGACACGCGCACGCACGGGCATCGACGCGCACGCACCGTGGGGCACGCCGGACGTGCCAGAGCCGGCGTTGCATCCACGGCGTCTCCCCGGCGGTGTGTCCCCCCGTCCCCCCACCCCTGCCCAGGTGGAGACGATCGGGGACGCCTACATGGTGGTGTCGGGGCTGCCGGTGCGCAACGGGAAGCTGCACGCCCGCGAGGTTGCCCGCATGGCCCTGGCGCTGCTGGACGCCGTCCGCTCCTTCCGCATCCGCCACCGGCCGCAGCAGCAGCTCAAGCTGCGCATCGGCATCCACACGGGTCAGCGGGGACGGGGACAGGGACGGGGACGAGGCGGCTGTATGGGTCAGCAGGGGTGGAGACAGGGATATGGCATCCATATGGGTCAGTGGGGATGGGGACGGGGACATGGCTTCCCATGGGTGAGTGGGGACGGGGATGGAGATGGAGATGTGGCACCCCATGGGTCAGCGGGGACAGAGATGGGGACATGGCACCTACATGGATCAGTGGGGACGGGGATGGGGACATGGCTTCCCATGGGTGAGTGGGGATAGGGATGGAGATGTGGCACCCCATGGGTCAGTGGGGACAGGGATGGGGACATGGCACCTACATGGGTCAGTGGGGACAGGGATGGGGACATGGCTTCCCATGGGTGAGTGGGGATGGGGACAGAGATGTGGCACCCCATGGGTCAGCAGGGACAGGGATGGGGACAGGGATGGGGACATGGCACCTACCTGGGTCAGCAGGGATGGGGACATGGCACCCATATGGGCCAGTGGGGACAGGGATGGGGACATGGCTTCCCATGGGTGAGTGGGGATGGGGATGGAGATGTGGCACCCCATGGGTCAGCAGGGACAGGGATGGGGACAGGGATGGGGACATGGTACCCAGATGGGTCAGCAGGGATGGGGACATGGCACCCATATGGGCCAGTGGGGACAGGGATGGGGACATGGCACCTACATGGGTCAGTGGGGACACGGACAGGGACCTGGCACCTACATGGGTCAGCAGGGATGGGGACATGGCACCCACATGGGTCAGCGGGGACAGGGATGGGGACATGGCACCCATATGGGTCAGTGGGGATGGGGACAGGGACATGGCTTCCCATGGGTGAGTGGGAATGGGGACAGAGATGTGGCACCCCATGGGTCAGTGAGGACAGGGATGGGGATGGAGATGGGGATGGGGACGAGGCAGGCACATGGGTCAGTGGGGACAGGGACGGGGACATGGCTTCCCATGGGTGAGTGGGGATGGGGATGGAGATGGAGATGTGGCACCCCACGGGGACAGGGATGGGGACATGGCACCTACACGGGTCAGTGAGGACAGGGATGGGGACATGGCACCCAGATGGGTCAGCAGGGATGGGGACATGGCACCCCATGGGTCACTGGTGATGGGGACATGGCAGCCACCACGGGTTCATGGGTGGGGGGGACACGGTGTCCCCACGCATCTGTGGGGTGAGGAGAAATGGCACTCACATGGGTCAACAGGGATGGGGGGGCGCAGGGCACCCAGCCCTCCCACGGACCCCAGGGGCAGGGGGAGGGGACACCAGCACCCAGGGGGACGGTGTGGCCACCAGGGGTGGGACCCCCCCCCAGCGAGGGGGGCCGGGGCAGGTGTGGGGGCTGCCGGGGGGGGGCGCTCACTGGGTGACCCACAGGGCCCGTCTGCGCCGGCGTCGTGGGTCTCAAGATGCCGCGGTACTGCCTCTTCGGGGACACGGTGAACACGGCCTCGCGCATGGAGTCCAACGGGGAAGGTGAGGGGCCGGGCACCCATGGGTGCTGTCAGGGCTGGGCTGGGCACCCCTGGGTGCTGTTGGGGCTGGGCTGGGCACCCATGGGTGCTGTCAGGGCTAGGCTGGGCACCCCTGGGTGCTGTTGGGGCTGGGTTGGATACCCATGGACACTGCTGGCCTGGGCACCCATGGGCGCTGTCAGGTCTGGGTTGGGCACCCATGGGTACTGTCGGGGCTGGGTTGGGCACCCCTGGGTGCTGTTGGGGCTGGGCTGGGCACCCATGGGTGCTGTCAGGGCTAGGCTGGGCACCCATGGGTGCTGTTGGGGCTGGGTTGGGTACCCATGGACACTGCCGGCCTGGGCACCCATGGGCGCTGTCAGGGCTGGGCTGAGCACCCATGGGTGCTGTCAGGGCTGGGCACCCCTGGGTGCTGTTGGGGCTGGGCTGGGCACCCATGGGTGCTGTCAGGGCTGGGCTGGGCACCCATGGGTGCTGTTGGGACTGGGTTGGGCACCCCTGGGTGCTGTCAGGGCTGGGCACCCATGGGCACTCTCGGGGCTGGGCTGGGTACCCATGGGTGCTGTCGGGGCTGGGTTGGGTACCCATGGACACTGCCGGCCTGGGCACCCATGGGCGCTGTCAGGGCTGGGCTGAGCACCCATGGGTGCTGTCAGGGCTGGGTTGGGTACCCATGGACACTGCCAGGCTGGGCACCCATGGGTGCTGTCAGGGCTGGGCTGAGCACCCATGGGTGCTGTCGGAGCTGGGTCAGGCAACCATGGGCGCTGTCAGGGCCGGGCACCCATGGGTGCTGACGGTGCCGCCTCCCGCCAGCCCTGAAGATCCACATCTCGGCGGTGACCAAGGCGGTGCTGGAGGAGTTCGGCTGCTTCGAGCTGGAGCTGCGGGGTGACGTGGAGATGAAGGTGACCCCCGGCACCCCCCACCCCCCCCACCAGCCCCAGCCCCCCCCGATGGCTGCCCCAGTGGGGTCCCCCCAGCTGGGCCCCCCCGTCCTCATCCCACAGCCCTGCTGGGGCAATGGCACCCCCTGCACCCTGACCCCCCCCCCTGCACCCCGACCCCTGGGGCAATGGGCCCCCCCTGCACCCCGACACTCACTGCACCCCGACCCCTGGGGCAATGGGTCCCCCTGCACCCCAAACCACCCTGTACCCCAACCCCTGCAGCAATGGTACCCACTGCACCCCAAACCCTCCTGCACTCCGACCCCCGGGGCAATGGCACCCCCCTGCACCCCAAACCCCCCCTGCACCCCGACCCCCACTGCATCCCAACCCCTGGGCAATGCCCCCCCTGCACCCTAAGCCCTCCTGCACCCCAACATCTGGGGCAATGCCCCCCCCTGCACCTTGACCCCCCCCCTGCACCCCAACCCCTGGGACAATGGCACCCACTGCACCCCAAACCCTGAGCAATGGCACCCCCCGCACCCCAAACCCCCCTGCACCCCGACCCCTGAGGCAATGGGTCCCCCCCTGCACCCCAAACCACCCTGCACCCCAACCCCTGCGGCAATGGCACCCACTGCACCCCAATCCCCCCCTGCACCCCAACCCTTGGGGAAACGGCACCCCTCCGGACCCCAAACCCCCCTGCACCCCAACCCCTGGGGCAGTGTCCCCCCCCCGACCCCAACACCCCCTGCACCCCAACCCCTGGGGCAATGCCCCCCGCACCCCAACCCCTGAGGCAATGCCCCCCCCCTGCACCCCAACCCTTGGGGAAATGGCACCCCCTCCGGACCCCAACCCCCCCTGCACCCCAACCCCTGGGGCAATGCAACCCCCCCCAATCCCTCCTGCACCCCAACTCCTGGGCAATGCCCCCCCCCTGCACCCCGACCCCCCCCATCACCCCAACCCCTGGGGCAATGCCCCCCCCCTGCACCCCAACCCCCCCATCACCCCAACCCCTGGGGCAATGCCCCCCCCTGCACCCCAACCCCCCCATCACCCCGACCCCCCCGTCACCCCCCCGCAACGCCCCCGCTCTCGGCAGGGCAAAGGCAAGGTGCGGACGTACTGGCTGCTGGGGGAGCGCGGGGGGAGCACCCGGGGCTGAGCCCCCCCCAGCAGCACCCGCCACCCGCGGGGGGCCGTTCCCGGTGTCACCGTCAAGAGCCATCCCCCCCCCCCCCCCCCAGGAGCGGGGCCGGGCGGGGGGGCACCGCCGGGGGGCGCCCCCCCCCCCCTCCACTGCACCGCCCCCCCCCCCGGAGCTGAACCCCGACCGCTCCCGGGGAGGGGGGGGTCCCCATCCCCGACCCCCGCACGGGCACCGGCGGAGGAACGGGGCTGAGACCGGCGGGGGACACACCGCGGGGGGGGGGGGACGGACACAACGACGAGGACACCCCCAGACCCCGGGCGGGGGTCATCAGAGCTCTAATTTTTGTAATAAAGCTGGTGTGTACGCGCTCGCTGCGGGTCTCAATGGGGGGGGGCCCGCGCCCCCCCACACCGGGTGTCCCCACACTCACTGCTCCCACACGGCTACTGGGGGGGCCCGGGGGTCCCCCCCAGCGGTAACCGAAGGGCCCTGCAGGGAAAGGGGGGGGGGGGCAGGGGGGGCTTTGCAAGAACGGGGTACCCCGGGGGGGGTCTTTACAGGGGGGGCTCTGCGGGGCGGGAGGAGCCGGGATGGGGCGGCGGTGTGGGGCGGGGGGGGGGGTACTGCCCAAGGTAGGGGGGGGGTGTCCCGGCGACGCACACCCCCAGGGGGGTGTCTCGAGGTTCCCGGGGGGGTCCCGGCCGTTCCCGACCCCGGGGGGGTCCCGGCAGGTTCGGGGGGGGGGTCCCGGCCGTGCATGTTCCTGCGGGCTCCCGGGTGGGTCCGTGGGGGTCCCGGCCGTGCACGTCCAGGGGGTTCCCGGGGTTCCCGCGGGGTCCTGGCAGTCCCCGACCCGGGGGGGTCCCGGGGGGGTTCCGGCCGTGCCCACCCCAGGGGGTCCCGAGCCGTTCCGGGGGTCCCGGGGGGTCCCGGCCGTGCACACTCCCGGGAGTTCCTGAGGCTGCCGGTGGGTCCCGGCCGTCCCCGACTCGGGGGTGTCCCGGGAGGGTTCGGGGGGCCCCGGCCGCGCCCACCCCAGGGGGTCCCGAGCCGTTCCGGGGGTCCCGGGGGGTCCCGGCCGTGCACACCCCCGGGGGTTCCCGCGGTTCCCGGTGGGTCCCGGCCGTCCCCGACCCGGGGGTGTCCCGGGAGGGCTCGGGGGGCCCCGGCCGTGCCCACCCCCGCGGGGTCCCGAGGGTCCCGGGCCGTTCCGGGGGTCCCGGGGGGGGTCCCGGTCGCACGCGGCGCCGCCGTGAGCGGGAGGGCGGAGCGTCCTCCCGGGGAGGGGGGGATTAGGCCCCGCCCCCGCCTTCCCATTGGCCGAGCAGCCCGTCGGAGCCCCGCCCCTCCAGGCCGGCTCCCCGCCCTTGTCACTCCGAGCCGTCTCCCTGCTGCCATTGGCCAGAAGACGGGAGGGGCGGGCACTTCCGGCCGCCGTGCGCTTCCTCTTCCCCCCCCGGGCCCTCCCGTCCCTCTCCCAGTGACTTCCGGTCGGTGGCGCTGGGCGGGGGGTGCGGAGCCGCTGCTCCCCTCCCCCCGGCACCGAGACTCCCCCCCACCCCACCCCCGCGCCGCCCGGCGGAGCCCCCTCTCCCCTCCCCAAGCCCCGGCGGCAGCCGCAGCGCCCGCCCTGCCCTTCCCCGCACCGCGCCGGGGGAACTGTCACCCCCCCCCCACACCGCGGCGGGGCCCCAACCCGGGACCCCTCCCCCCCCCCCCCTCACCACAGGCCTCCCCCGGGGGGGGTCTCCCTCCCCACAGGCCTCTTCTGGCACGGCCGACGGGGACCCCACTCCCCGTCCCGGGACCCCCTTCCCCACAGCCCCCCCCCCAGCACCCTCCCGTAGACCCCCCCCCCCACCCCGGAGGATCCCCCCCCCAGCACGGCCGCAGGCCCCCGGCCTGCCCTAGTCAAAGAGCAGCCCCTCCACCCCTGCTAAGGGGAGACAGCCCTCCGCCCCCCCCCCTCTCCCCGGTCCGGGGGGAGACCCCTGAGGAGCAGACAGGGGTGGCCTCCGTCCCCTCCACTCCACTGCAGGAGCGGGGGGGCGGTGTGCTCCGGAGGGGGGGTTATTTCCCATTAACGCCCCCCGCCCCCCCCCCACCGCCACCACGAGGAAGAGCTGGGTAGGGGGGGGATCGCCAAGCAGAAAGGGGGGGGCTCCTCTGAGGCTCAGCCCCCTGGATAGGGGCTGCCCTGCCCCCTTTCCCCCCGGCCCCCAGCCATGGAGATGCAGAAGGGGAAGGGGGGAACAGCAGGAGGAGGGAAGTTGCTGGTCTCCACTCTTCTGGATGCCAAGGATGAGTTGGAGGAGGTAGGTGCCTGGGGCAGGGGGGCTCCAGGGGGTGGGTTAGGCGCTCGGGGTGCCACACGCTGCTCCCCTTGCCCGTCCCTGTGCGGGGAGGGGGTTCGCTTTGAGCAGAAACCACCTCCCAGCCGGGGTCTCCCTGCCCGCCTCGCCCCGGCCATGCTCGGGCAGGGTGGCTGCAGGTTGCGGAGTGGGATTATGAAGCTTCCCTGGTGTCTGAGCACCGACAGGACTCATCTTTCCACTCTCCGGGAAACTTTCTGACCTGTGTTCGCCAGGGCCCAAAATCCCACAGCTCTGTCCTACTTCCCATTGAGTTTTTCTTCCTGCACTGGGAAAAGAGAGCTGGTTCTTTTTACAGGTGGGGAAGGTTTGGGGTCTTCCCAGGACAACTGGGATCTGTTCCTGGTGTGGAGGAGCTGTGGAAGAGCCGGTAGCGCGGGGCACCGGGTGAGGCGGCCGCATTGCTCGGGCCCTTCTGTAACGCTGCTTTACACCTGGTTCACAGGGTCAACCCGGCAAGCGTTCAGGGATCTTCCTAAAGCCGGTGTAGGGCCGGCTGCCCTGGTGCCACGGGGGCGGCCATGCTCTCGTGAACTGCTAAGACTTGTGGGAGAGGCTGGTTATTTATTGTGTGATGGAAACGAGTGTATTTGGGGCTCGTGAAGTAGTGCAGACAAAAAAAAAAAAAGTAAATCACGTTGGATTTCGATTGCAGGAGAAAAACAGGGTGGTAACTGGAATAACTAGGTCTCAAGGTCTGGAAACTGTCCTTTGCCATTTGGAGTGTATTTATACTTCTTCAAAGCACACGTCGGTCCCCGTGTGTGTTTTGGGTCCTGGCCAGGTCTGGACAGAATGTTCCCAGCTTCGGACCCGTGCAATTCTGTGAGCCCGGCATGGCCGGGAGCTTCGGTTGGGCTTGAAAATCGGCTCTGGGCTACCAAAACGGGTTTCTCGGGGTCCTGCTCACTCTAACCCGGGGCTTTCGCTGAGGGCATGGGGTCTGGGAAGGAGCCACCATGGGTGGGTGAGCGTGGTGGAGCTCGCTTTTGGTGAAGGTGATATATCTGAGCAGACACGAGTACCAGAAGAAGACTTCCCAGAGCCATTTTTATCTGGCAAGCCTTCCTCCTGTGCCTCGTCTTAAACCACTGGAAAGCAGCGCTTTTGGCTAAAAGCGCAGTCAGTTGGGAGAAACTGGTTCGGGTATTTAATTATACTCCTGAGCGCTGATGGATTTACTGTCACAAGTTTCATGTTTCTTGTGTTAAAGACTCCAACAAACAGGAAACGGAGCGTACAGAGGAAAAACCATGCGTGATTGTTGCGCGTCGAGTTTTCGCAGTAAACAGGCTGCCATCTTTAGGGAAAAACCTCCTCCAGTCTTTCCCTCTAGCAGTGGTGGGAGCACTATCTGAACATATCTGTTTTGGGGAGAAAGATGTGATTGGAAGGACTGTAGCGCATAAAAAAAATATATCTTGTGCCAGGTGGTAACACAAAGAAATCATTGTCTCGATCCACTGTGGGTTTTGGTAGAGGCGGCAGAGCTTTTTACGGGAACGTGAACTATTAAACTTGCTCAAAGGTAGAAATACGGTTTTCAAATAACCTCCGTACCTGGCAGTGGCGAGTTGGTGTGTCTCCCGTTTATCCCAAGAAGGGAATACCAAACCCCGATCCTGCAAGTCCCTCAGCGGGTCTCAGATCAAAGACATTATTTGACACTGAACTTCCTTGCAAAGCTCTTCTGGTGGTTCATTGGCTGCATTATCTGCCAACAAGTTGTCTTATTTCTCACTGGGATTTTTCAAACTCTGTTTTTCAGCCGCTGGATCTTGTCTTCCCTTTCAAATAATTCATCTGCTTTAGATTTGAGATTTTCATGGGTTTTGCCCCATTGCTCTTTCATAATGCCATTGCTCGGCCTGGAACAAAGCCGGTTTCACAAAGGCATTATCTCTGCGTTACTGACCAGTACATCTTCTTTCATATTGCCTTGGAGTGGAGAACTGTTGACCTCTTTCTCAATAGCTTCTTCACTGCAGCCCCTTTGATATGCAAAGGAGTCGCTAATCAGTTCCATAATCGGGGTGATGTGTTTGCATTTTAATCAAAAAAGTGACTTTGTAGAAATAACCTTCTTGTAACCTGCTTATTGCCTGTCTTAGGCTGCATTTGCCGCTTTTCCTTGGGGCAAAGAGGTCACCGCTCCGTTAACTGTAGGCACCAAGGAAACTCCAGGAAAGTGAGACCTCGTTGTGCCAGCAGCCGGGGACCCTCGAGCCGCTGCCGTGGCCGAAACGGTCCAGCCGCGTCCACAGCTCTGTCGTGGAAGCGATGGAACCAGTAAAGAAGGCAGCGCACACCTCCCTCGCGCAGCAACAGAGCTGTTTATGGAGGAGTTTAATTTAGAACGACGTCTCGCCGTGCAAGTCGTAGCGTGAGAGCGAGACCCCGGCGTTAAAGGAGCCCTGCGGTTGAGCCGCTGTTGCTCTGACAGCTGGGAACCCTCCTCTCCACCTGCCAGCGGGCTCTCGGGTGTCATCGCTGCTGCGAGAGCACGTGGTGAGCCTGCGAATCCATGCGGCCCTTCTGTCACCGTCCCTGAGATGGCACTGCGAGGTGGGGAGAGGATGTGGCATGCCCGGAATCACGCCGCTCTGCTCACGCTTGCCCCGCACCAGAGGCAGGGGTCGGCTGACACCAGTTCCCAGCCCGCCGGAGAGAAGAAAATGTTTCTACGTGGGGCTGCTCATGTCCTACGTGAAGTGGGGGCAACTCTGAATTCTCTCAAGTGGAGTGGAAGCCTTTGCCATTTGCTTCTCTGGTATTTTCATGCCTGCGCACTTGTAACTTACCAGTCTTGACTTCGTGGCTCTTCCCGTCACTTCATCCCTCGGGGTGCTTGCGTGCAAACATCTGCTCCTGCTGTTTATTCTCAGCCAGAAGTTGCTCAGATGTTAAGTGATAAGAACAGAAGGTTTCCAGGCTGCTGCCCCGCGGCTCGGGGTTCCCGCACGGACGGGAGCGATGGGTCTCGCGCTGCGGAGCTGCCGGATGCCGGGCTCTGGCTTCCCTGCGCCGGGGACAGCTCGTCATCTCGGGGTGCAGCTCCGCTCTCGGCGCAAGGATTGACAACCCTGCCTCAAATTCAGCCTTTGCACGGCTGCGTGTTGGCCTCATATCGAAGTGACATCAGGATTAGTATCACTGAATAATCACGCATTTACTTTTTGGCTCTTCGAGCGGTGTCAGCAGAGTATTTAAAACCCAAACCTGCGAATAAATGAGCGTTGATGAAGCGTTAGCTTCTCCAGCTGGCAGGAGTTTCGGAGCCTTGACATGAGCCAAGAGCGGCTGTTGCGTCGCTGGCTGGTTTTCTGTCTGCTCAGGTGTTTGGGTGGGGGTCAAAGCAGCCTCGGCTGTATCTGGCGTCGGCGAGGATGTGCTGGAGTGTACTTATTCTTTCGAGTCGGTGATGTTTGGCTTTTCTCTCTTTTTTTTCCAGAGACTAGAAAGATGCGTGGGCATCGTGACTTCGCTAACCAACGGGCTGTCGGAGAGGGAAGCTAACGATGCCCTCAATGCTCACGTAAGTGTCGTCTCCTCGAGAGACGAGAAATCCTGCCTGGATGAAAGGATTTATGGTATATTGTACCCGCGCAGATCTCTGTCTGAGGGAGAGGGCACGCAAGCTATTAGCGAGGCTCAGAGAACAGGCAGACACGAAGGGGCTGGGGAATAGAGCCTGCTGTGCTCTCGCTGCTCTCAGCCTGTCAAGGATTCCCAGCGCTGTTACGGTTAAAAGACAAAACAACATCGCGGCTTTAATCCTTGTCTAATCACCTATTTGGAAGCCAACCTGCAGTGCGATTTCTTGCTGAAATCCATCTGTGTCTTTCCCAGCGTATGAGCGCTCTGTACGTGTGCACGCACGCGGGAGTCGGGCGCTGTGCGTGTGCTGCCGGCGTTTGTATTTCTCATGTATTTTTGTACTCCTGCGCTGCTCGCATCAGCTTTTTCCTGGCCTGCAAACATCCCGGACTCCAGACCACTGGAAAGGGCAGGTTCAGCCTTTCTGTTGAGGGACGGAGCATTTATTTCTAACTCTGCATAGTCTTAAAATACTTGCCAGCGAGCTGCAGATGTTACCGTATAAGGAGAACTGTCGTGTGACATGTTAATGGGCTCTCGGACATGTTGGTTGCATTTTTTTTTTCCCCTCCCCAGAACACCTTGGGCTGTTGGAGTCAGTGGTACGGAGTTGCCTTTCCTTAATGGGAAAAGGTCGGCAACCCAGGCTGGATTTCAGGGCTCTAAAGCTCGTGAAATGCTTCCCTGCTTGATGACCAGGTTGTAGGAAAGTCTTTAAGAAGAGCCCCGGCAGGTCCCCGGCCACGGGACAGGGCTCGGGGATCTGCTGCTCTTCTTGTCTGGGGGTTTGTTGTCCCCTCGCTAACGAAATACCCTGAAATGGTCCAATTAAAACCACTGGAAAGCTCTCGGTACTGAAATGTTTGCACCGGCATTAACTTTGCAACAGGGTTGGACTTAGGTGATCTCCAGAGGTCCCTTCCAACCCTGACGGTTCTGTGATTCTGTGGGGTACAAATGTCGGAGAGACCCTGGATGTTTTCTGTATCCCCTTGTGATCCCGCTTTGAATTCCTCGCGGGCTGCTGGGTGCTCTGTTGACCATCCATTTGGTGGGCTGGAGAAGGGATTTCCTTCTTCTGTTGCTTTACTGACCTTCCCCTAACGTCCCATCTCACCTCCTCACCCATGGCGCTTGCGTTTTTCTCTCTCAGATATGTAAAGGAACCCCCCAGCATGAGGAGATCTGCCTGGGTCTTTTCACTCTGGTCTTGACCGAACCGGCTCAGGCGCAGAAGGTAAGACGCACCTACGCCCGTCGGTGAGGGCGGAAAGTTTTTCCGCGAGAGTTTGGGTTTTTTTGCTTTCCAGGCAGCCGGGGATTCGGAGCTGTGGATGTTTTGGGTCTGGTGTCAGGCGTCGGAAGGCGCCTGGCTGCATCCCTCGGCGCTGAGCAGTGTTTATTGTAGCGGGGCAATGACTTTGCTTGGACCGTTCCTGGTTTTGTTGCGTCCACGTGGCACAGGGGCTGCAGCAGCTGCTGCTCGGGGGAACGCAGATACTGCCACTGGGGAAGGGAGCTCGGCTGGATTCTTTCACAGCCCTCAAATTAATTGTTTTTCGCCGTGGGAGGCGAGTACTGATTCTTCAAGAAACTGTAAGGCCTTTCCGGGTTTCTGCCTTGTCTTTGGAGACCCAGAACGGATTTGCGTGCTGGAAGCCAGATTGTAGATGGCTCCAGAAATAATCACCTAGCCTCCAGAGGAGGAACATGTTCAATTGCTAGAGAAAATTGCTTTTTAGCAGTCCACCTCTATTAATTTCACAGACCGGATTTAATTTTTAAACAACTCTCTTTAACGACGCTGTAAACTGTGATTTTTAAAACTGTAGTTACTCACCTACAGGAAGATGAATGTTTTGTATTCTAAAGATCTTGGATGTGGATTTGGCACTGTTGCTACAAACTGGGGGTGCTTGGGAGGGAGTTGAAAACGCTGTTTTGTTACAGAAACCAGACCTATTTGTGGCAGCTACGAGGAAAAACAAAAGCGCTGTTGGTAGGGCCGTGCGTGGCGAGCGATACCCGGGGGTCCTTGTTTGGATGCGTTTCAGTTAAGGGGTGTTGCGTGGAATTTTAAAGGGTTGAAGTGGACTCTTGAAATCGGCAAGGGTCTGCCGCGAGCGCGGCTGAGTGGCGTGCCGTTAGGGATGCTTTGTAAATCCTGGCGCTGCGCTGGACCGAAGGTGACTCATGCAATATTCTCTCTTGATTTAATCACTGCTATGAGCTCTCTCCACCAAAGCAGCAGATCCGCGTTAGCTCCTGGAGCTCAGAGCTGCCTTGGCGTTGCTAGATGGGACGGTCCTCGTCAGTGAAGGTAGAGCTCCGTTCCCCAAAAAATCACCTCTTGAAAGCAAAGCGCGTTTCTCCTGGGAGTCTTCAGGCCTGATTGCGCGTGGTGCTGGTGCGAGTCAGGTTTCTCATGGGTTAGATGGCTGTGTTTTCCTCTGTCTCCTTTTTGGCTTAAGGCCTTGCCCAAACCCTGACCGCAGAGTCCCCAGCCCTGCCGTCCCGGCCTGATTCTGCCTTCTGCGCTGAGCACGAGACTTGTAAACCTGGAGAAGCTGAACCCAGCTGAGGCTCACAGCACTTCTGAACACCATCCTCGTTTCCAAGACACTGCGGGAGCCAAAGAATATTTCTAGTTGCTAACTGACAGCGCTCTACAGGATGGTCTTCCAAAGGGTGAACCTCCTCCACATCAAACAAAGTCCTCTTCTCCCCTCTAGGATGTGGTGGGCCACAGCTGGGATGCGGCAGAGTATCCAGATGTGGTTAACGGAGCGTAAGACTCGTGGGGTAGGTGCTTCCATACACTGGAAGCAAAGGTTGAGCGAGTCCGGCGTGCTCCAGCTTTTCATCTGCACGGCACTCGCTGGCCGTCCCACTGCGAGGGGCCGGGATAAACCTACCCGGCACGTTCCCCCTCGGTGGTGTCCTCCGGCAAAGCGGAGCGAGGGGTTGAGCGGTTCGGCTCCCTTGCGACCGAGCTGCTGGCAGGCACCGACGCCGTCTCTCCGAGATGGCAGGCTGAGGGCACGCTTTGCTGCTCGTGGCCGCGTTAATTAGAGGTGGCTGGTCCTCCTGCTCTTGTCAGATCTGCTCTTCGGAGCACGTTACTTTTCTTAGGCAGTAATTGGATCTGCCAGTTTGCCGGACTCTGATGTCATCTCGTTGCTGCCACCTGCCCTGCGTCCAGACGGCAAGGACAGGAACCAGTCAGTGATTTTCTACCAGGCTTTTGGTGGGGGCAGGGGGGGAGTTACTCCTTCTCTTTGCTCCCTGCCTGTGAAGAGGGGTTAACGTTTGCCTGGCTGATAAGGCATCTTGCAAAACTCTCGAGAGAGCTCCGAAATCGTCACGCAGAGGGCAGGGCTCTCTGCAGTGTCTCCAGCGAGAAGCCCACGGGTCCGGCTCAGCGTCCCGCTGAGCGCCGCCAGCCCCGGTTGTCTGCAATAGCCACTGACGTCTCTGGTCACGGGTGAAGATTCACAACCTCGGGTGAAGATTCACAACCTCAGGTGTCAGCACGCGAGCATCGAACCCCGCGAGGTTGGCGTGGAAGTGGTACGGAATCAGGCATACCCCACAAGGCTTCACCATCCTCATGGGACCTGTTGTTTTTTCCCAAAAAAAGGGATATTGTAGCTGGCCATGTTTGCATTCGAGGGTATTTTAGCGCTTGTCGCCCTAGAAGGCGAGCAAGCTCTGGTCCCAGCACGCTAGCAGGGGCATCTCACGCCGTCTGCTTGGTCATCTTGTATTTCTTCAGTGGATGTCTGTCCCCAGCGTGCGGATCCGGCTCGTCTCGCACCGTGGCCTCGCTGTCCCCCACCTGCATCTGCTGGCGCATGGAGGGGAGGTGGAGGTACCCCCTCTTCCCCCCGCCAGAGAGGCTGTTTAAAACATCTCTCTCTCCCTTTTTTTGGGAAGGGGCTCGAGCTGCCCTGTCCCTTCGCTGATGGATTAAAGAAATGGTGGCACAGCCCTCCCCTCGCCGCGGCGGAGGATCGGCTGAAGCACGCAGGTCTCCTCCTCCCCCTTTGTTGCCTTGACACTCCAGCCAGGAGAGATTAGCTGTGCTAAACTTGTCCAGCTGTGAGGAGGGACACTTGACCGCCATCAAATATCAAAGTGACAGCAACCGATCCGTCACATCTCCCTCCTCCGCCTGCCACCTCTCGCTTTAATTAACACTCTGCTCCGGGATCAGAGTGCACGGAGCCCTCCCCGCTGATGAACGCAACGCTTCCCTGACATCTCCTCCGGCATCTGTCCACCCTGTGCCTCTTCTGCCCTGGCGCTGGGCGGGAGAGGGCCTGTCTCCTCCGCTCGATGGCTGTTGGCTTTTATTTTTTCTTCTCCCCTCATTTAAAACGAACATTTATCATTTGTTCCTTCCTGTTAATTAAACGGCCGGTGCGAGTGGCGGCTCCAATCTGGCGAGAGCGGGGAGGAGACGATGGATTGTTTGCAACTTTGGCAATAAGCAAGAAATTCAGGTTCTCTCCCCACCCCCTGGCTGCTGGAGCCCCGGAGGTTTTCTCCAAGCACCTTCCTTTGGATTATTGTGCCGGAGGCTGTTAGGCAGGGGTCTAAGCTGACCCGTCTAAGCAACCGGTCGGTGACGTGCCGTACTGCCGTGACCCTGGTAAAATGGGGCTCGTTCCCCTCTGGCCGGTTGTACCTTGGGCCAAGGATCAGCACCATCGTAGGTGCGGTTTGAGTTCTGGTTTTCTGTGGTGTTTGCTTATGGGATTAGAGGAAGTATGCGGTAAGCGAGGTGAAGAGCTGCCAAACTTCCCCAGGTCGTAGGATTATGGTGTCCTTCCTCCTGGGACTTAAATACTGAACCAGAAGTAAATCCCTTAAAGTGTCTCCTCTAGCTGTTTGTTCCAGCCCTTCTCCTGAGGATGCTGCCAGAATCAGCCCGGCCCATCAGGGACAAAGCCACGCGCTCAGGGCCATAGCACAGGACCTCTTGGTGGCTTTAAATGCAGATGTGAACGCTGCACCTCGCCCACATCCAGCAGAAAACCGAAGCCTAGATGTTTCACCCAGAAAAGCGTGAATTCTTTGAACACTGAAGCTACTGACCGCCAGGAAGAGCTGCTAAGATGAAAAATATTCATCTCGTCGCCGCTCCTAAGGGTGCAGGAACGCACCTGCCTGTGAGAGGGAAGTGCCAGGGGCAACGGGTGGCCGTAATCCCATCGCCAAGCAGAGGGGGTAGGATCCAGGCAGGGCAGGGACCTGGCAACACCCGGCGTTTTCCAAACAAAGTCAAAGCTTTGTCTGAGTTTGGGCAGACCGCAGTGGGACCTGGCGTCCCGCGTGATTCCTGGCCAGCTGTGGCCCGGACCAGCTCTGTCCCCAGCATTTTCCAGTTGGCGTGATGTATGCGTTTCTTTTTCAAAGCTGATGCGGCGGAGGGAGATGTTGTGCATTCCTGGCCAGGTACTCGTCTGTGTGGAGACTTTGAGTCTGGCTCTGCTTTGTGGGTATTCATTTAGCATTTCAAAAGCAATTAAAGGCCCCAAAGAGTCTGCACCTCTTGGATTCTGTTTGTTTTTTTTTTTATTTGGGATTTTTTTATATGTATATATTTATTTTTTTAATGTATATATTTATTTTTTATTTTTACACAGTGCTATATGAAAAAGGGAGGGAGAAAGCGCAGGGAGTCTAATCAAAGGGATCTTTTGAGGCCTCATTAGCTCTCTAAAGGAGGATGCAGAGACCAGACCCCTGCTCTCTGGAATATCATGACATTTACTGGCACAAATTAACATTCATGCAGAACCACTTAGCAAATTACTTCCTAATCATCCTCCACCCCCTGCTGTCCTGACCAGAGGGGAAGGGAGAGCCAGCACCTTTGCTCTCCGGCCAGCTTTTCGTCTGGCTGCTGGTGACAGAGGAGAGCGGAGAAAGTCCTTCCCCTCCCTACGATCCCGTAGCACGGCCCCACCAAATCTGCCCGTTTGGACCACGGGCAGGATGTCTGGATTTCTAACCCAAAAAAAAAGCCAACGTGGTAACGTGGTTTTGAGCCAGACTGTCTCCGAATTCAGCTCTGTCTGACCTCGGAAGCCTTGTGCGAGCGGGAGCGGGTGGCGTGGGGATGATCTGCCTCCGCTCCTGCATCTCCGTGGTGCTCCTGCGCAGCCGTATCGAACCGGCGTCACATCGTAGTGACCCCAAGTCCTGCAGGCATCTCCCGTGAGGTTCCAGTTGTCAGTGGTGCCAGGGAGATTGGAGCAGCGGGGGGTGCTTAAGCGATCTGGATGTGACCATTTATTAACTGATCCCTCCTGAAGGACCGTTGTCGGTTTTTTCTCTCCAGCGTTGGTCTCTCCAGAGCTGTGGCAGGGTGCTGGGGTGAGGGGGACGGGGACACCCAGCAGTGTCTGCTTTGGTGTGAGAAACCTTTGGCTCCTGGGGCTAAATCCAGTGAATCCCGCTGTCAGTTTATAACGCCCCAGAGGATGAATGGCTCTCCCTGCCTGGCCCTGGGACGCCGATTCAGGTCATGCTGTGGGAGTCTGTGCCTTGGTGTTCTTTCGCTGGGATGCACTTATTTGCTGTTATCTGGTCAGGTTTGAGAAAACCATCATCCACTTTCCGTTACGGTCCTTCATCTGTAACCATCTCCCCTTCTTCTTCTCTGTTACAGTGCTACCGGGACTTGGCACTGGTGAGCCGAGATGGCATGAACATCGTTCTTAACAAGATCAACCATATTCTCATGGAAAAGTACTTGAAGCTGCAGGACACCTGCCGGACCCAGGTGAGGAGAAGGTTCTTCTCCCCAGAACGGCTCCTTTCACACCAACCAGGCAGAGGACGAGCAGGGGGCGTTTGAGCGCGGAGGGCTTGGGGGGGCAGTTGGCACCGGTGGAGCTCCTCTGCTCCGTCTTAAGGACTCTGCTTCGGAAGGGAAACGCGGTGGCGTTTGCCGGCCGAGGCAGCCGCGGCGTGGGGGGAGAGGTGTCGCGGGGGAGGCTGTGGCAAAAGCTGCACTGATCTCTCCCTCTGCCCAGCTGGTGTGGTTGCTGCGGGAGCTGGTGAAGAGCGGGGTGCTCGGTGCGGATGGCGTCTGCATGACCTTCATGAAGCAGATTGCAGGTGAGTTGTGCCACAGGAACGAGGTGACTGCTGCTTGCGTGCCTTTGCTCTTGCTAGCAGGCTGGACGCTGTCGGCGGTGTACCAGGGCTGACTCGTGGCGTGCTGCGCTTGGCGTCAGAGCCAGAGACTGCGCTGCCGCGCAGCCACGTCCGGATACGCTTCCCGAATGTCTGTACCCAGCTGGCAGGCACCAAGCCTGTCCCAACCTGTCTGGTGAGGAAATCTCTCCAGGGAGGATGAAGCAGAGGATAAGCCTTCAAGAGTCTGTTGCTCCCAAAAGCCTCTACGAGGGGTGAATCACAGAGAGAGCCAGAAGGCTTCTGGCGAATGCCGGAAGAGCCAGGAAGCGTATTGGTTCCTGTTGCTGCCAGCTTTCACCCCGTGGTACTGTGCAAGAGCACCGGGATCGTCCTTAGTCCCTGCTCTGACCTCTGGGATGGCAAGAGCCGTGCACGTGGCTCCTCCGTAACTCACTGGAGACGCAGGAGGCTGCTTCGCCCCGCGTAAAGTCAGTAGCTCCTCCAGGGAGCTGGTCCTGGCCGTACGGTGGCCTGGAACGTGTTTCCCCCCGGCCCTGGGTGTAAGCACCCCGCAACCGTGCACACATACACACGCACACGCCTTTCCGGATTCACAGGAACGGTGCCTCTTCCGTGTTCTCTGCTCGGCTCTGGTGCCGGCCGCTGCCGGCCACGAAGGAGGAATTAATGTTCCACCGTAAAACCTGACATTGTGTTTGGATTGTACGCGCCCGTGACACGGGGCTGGGCAGCCTGGCTTGGAAATTGCCGTGTCTGCTCTTCGGGGGAGGAAGAATGGGGAGGGAGGGGACAGAGTCCTGAGTGCGAGCCAAGCTGCCCTGGCCCCGTTGTCACAGTGTAAACACAGAACATTTTAAAAAACCACTGGTGAAGGCATCCCTTGTTTCCCCTCGGTTGCACCTCCCCGTTCGGGGCCCCTTCTGTTCTGGAAGGACGCCGCTGTCTCACTTCGCACCCGCTTTTACGATGCCTTAATTGTTATGATCCCATTGTTTTGGCTTGCCTGCTTTAGGCGTTTTCGGTGCCCCTGCGAGCAGGAGTCCTGCTCCGCTCCCAGCGACGTCCGCCAAAGGCTCCAGCTTCGTGCTGAAGAGCCACGCCGAGGGCGTGAGACACCGCTTTGACACCTGGCCCTTATTTGAGAGTTTGGGCGTTCTTTGCAGCCACTGCTTCCCCTTCGTAGGCTCAGCAGCTGCAAATGTTTTCTCTTTTTCAGCTACCGAATCCCATCCCTTTGCTTTCCAGAAGGATAATTACTGACTCAGTTCTTTTGCAAGCATACTGTTGCAGCAAAGACTCCCTTGATCCCCTAACAGAAAGGCACTCGTACCTAGAAATGTGCTATAGGAACAGCAAAGCACATGTGGCAGGCAGAGTGGGACCGGGCAGGAGTGTGTTCTCCGGGCAGGGAGCAAACTCCTGAATTCGCTTTGCCTTACGGGGGATGCGGGGATCGAAGCGGTCGGTGGTTCAGTTGCGTCTGGCAAGAGAACTGCACTGGTTCATTTGGCTCATCTCTTCCCTCTTTGCTTTCAGGCGGGGATGTGACGGCGAAGAACATCTGGCTGGCCGAGAACGTCCTGGAGATACTGACCGAGCAAAGGTACGGCTGGGCGGGAGGCTCTGGCAGAGGCTGGTACGGCGTGAGGAGAGCAGCGGCCAGGCACGAAGCGAGGGAGAGCGCTCCTCATCGCCTGCCGAGAGGGCGGTTAATCCTCCTCGCTTGGAGAGAGGCAGATTTCGGGGCGGTGTGTCTGCAGTGACAGCCTGCGTGGGAGCGTGTTGATGGGGTTTCCTGTGCACAAGTCCTCTGCGTCCTCTTTACCGTGTTACCAAGCATATTTTCAAGCCGTGGCGTTAATTTCTAGCTCTCGGAGCCCTCTTGCTGCAGGCTGTGTGTCCTGAAGTCCCTCCGTTAGCAAACCTCGGCAGCGGGGTTTGGAGAGGGGCTGTGCGTCACCTCAAATAAGATGGTGTGCCCGGACTGGCGCCTGTCCCTCGGCCGCGGGTGAGGACACGGCTATTCCCGAACGTGCGGCACCCGGTAGGTGGTCAGCCCGTGCCTCGTGTGGCTGAGGAGCACGCGTGGCTCGAGAGCAGCATCCCAGGAATATTTTCTTCCTGAGTTTCCCAAGCTGCGGGGGAGGTGTTCCTTTTTGGAGGAGTGTAGGACAGAGTTAATTCCAAAAAGCTTCCTGTGTTTAAACAGCTCCTGCTTCATCCAGGGCTGCAACTTTAATTTGTTGTGGACAGGCCATCTGGGAAGTATTGTCCTACGGGCTCAGCATTGTCCTTTGTTGGCAAAGCAGCCGCTAATTGATGATAAGCAGAATTCGGAACTGCAGCCTTTGGCTGGGCAGAGTCATTATTTTTAAACAGCCTATAGCTTTTCACCGGGCGCTGTCTATAATGGCAGCGATTCTCCTAAAATCGCTTATTACTGCGGTTAACAATCAAGTTGTTAAAGCGTTTATTTGGCCGCAGCTAACAGTCCTTAGTGATTTTTTTATTCCGGGAATAGCCACGTCGGTGCGCGCTGCTGCGAGTGCCATCTAGTGCCCCACCGCGCATGGGAAGGAGAGACCCTCAGAGATCTTCTGGGCTTGGCCGACCTTCGGTTCTTCGCGGTATTGCCTCGGCTGCCTTCGTGCTAAGCTCGATTCTTCTGCTCCCAACCGTATTTAAGCCCCTACCAGGTCTTGATGTGGTCTTGCCGTGTGCTTGTGCTACTGGCCGCTGCCACCCCACGCCTTGGAGCATCTCGAAAGCGCTCCTCGGCTTGCCAAAGCACGACAGCTCTTGTCTTGCAAACAAATAACTGCAAACAGCTGGACTGTGGGAGAAACAGCAGCTTCTCAGGGGTGATCCAAAGCCACATCTGGCCGAGGCTCTGCAGGAGAAAGCTCCGTGCGCTGAATAACAGCTGTACTTTGTCACTCGAGGAGAGGTGTTTGTCAGAGGAGCAGATGTCGGAGGAAAAAGCTCGGCCCCGGTTGAAGGTGTTGCTGGAGCGTCAGCGATACGTACCGCAGCAGCACCGAATCTGCCTGAGCGCGAGGAGAGCTGAGGGTTAGAAGCGAGCCCAAGGGAGAACCTGCAGCTCTTTGCTGGGATTTATGTGCTTTGATTAGGGGAAAGCCAGAGCTTTAATTAAAGCCACACATGTGAAGATCCGATGCCACATTCAGAGCGACGAGTGCTTGGTTTAATTAAAAACAGTTACAGCAAAGCTGCTTCTCAAGCACTGCCCGCCTCGGAGAGGAGGCAAGTCCTCTACCTCTCGAAAGCCGTGTGTTAATTTAGCTGCTCGCTGCTAATGGCGGCACGAGCGCGGTGCTTCCTCCGAGTGTTTTCATTTTCTCTGCCTGTCAGATCGATTGAATCCTGTGGCTCCGGGTGGCTTTTGCCCTCCTTTGACAGCGTTTTTATTTTCTGCGCGGCCCTCGCTGGGAAAAGGGGGGGAGATGCTGACCTGCCGGCCCCCCGGGATCCCGACCTTAATTACTCCCACATCCTCCCTAACGTAACCTCCGCTCAGCGCCGTGTGCCGCCCGGCCAGCCGACTAATTAACCTGCTCCTAACATCCAGCTAGACGCAGGGAGAAGAGCCTGGGAAAGCCAACACTTGTCACATCTTCCCAGGCTTTCCTCCCCCCCTCCCCGTGCCTTTCCCTTCTCCCCGCGATGATTTAGGGCAGCTGACTCATTTGCCGCTGGGCTGGTGTCCCTTCAGGTGACCGCGGCGTTACAGCCGCTGCGCGCAGCGGTGGCGCTTCCACGGCACTTTCTGATTTACAGCTGGCTGAGCCCGGGGATGCTGTGGGTGATCAATCACGCCGGAGGCACCGAGTCGCCCTGGCCCGTTCTTGGCATCCAGCGCAAATAACCGAGCCCGACGAGGTCCTTTTTATGAACCGAGAATATTTATTGTTGCGCTTAGATAAGGGAGGTTGAGAATGCGGCACACCCAGCAGGACAGGGCGCTGCCGCACGGAGCGGGCAGGGCAGCGCAGGCGGGAGACGGCGGCCGAGCGGCCGATGGAAAGGTTTTGCCGGTGGGCTCTGCTGCACCCCGGGAAGCAGAGCTGAAGCACCCTCAGGCTGCGAAGCCGCTTGGCTGAGAAATAAATCCGCTTCCAGAAAGCCAGGCCTGGGTGCGGAGCTCTGTGCTGACCGGAGCACCGCTTGCCCCTGTCCTTCCCCGAGGAAGGACGGATTCCTGCCGTGCCCACGGTGGGGCTGCGATGTCGCTCCTGCCACAGACCCTCTGGCAAATCTCCCTAATATTTGATCCTGGAGCGCATCTGGTTTTCCCCAGTTCTTGCCGTTGGGTGCTTCTGGCTCCCCAGTAGTCATGGCTGCTCTTTTCCTTCTGCCCCACGCTCCGTCGCCTGGTCGAACCGGGGCAGCTCTTCTGCCCCCAGTGCTGTGGGAACCGCTTCCCAGCCCAGCGCGGGGCCGCCAGAGCCGCCCTATCTCGTTAACAGCTGCCGTATCTCGTTAACAGCTGCCCTGCGCGACCTGCTGCTCAGGATGCCGCCGATTTTGCCGGATTAATCCACTTGGCGCTGGCAGGCTGGTGGCAGGGGAGCACGGAAACAGCTCTGCACGGGTGTGCGTGAGAGCGTTCGGGGCCTGATCGTACGGGAAGGTCCTTCGTGGCGCGTCCCGGTGCGTTGTCTCTTGCTCGGTGCTGTTCTGGCTATGGAAACCCGTAAAGAGGATCCTGTGGCGATGAGTGTTAGCATGGAGGTCAAGTCTTTTCATGGGGCAGCTGCTCCCTCTGCTCGCTGCTGAGCACTTCACTGAGTACCTCAGATGGTTGTGGCAGTGGACATCTCTGTGGCCTTGGAAATCCACCAGGCGCTTCACATGAGCTCCTCTGGCACCCTGCCGGAGAGCTCGGGGTGCGAGCACCCAGGCGGTAGGCTGTGGTGGGACTGTCCTGGGGGAGGAAGAGGTGGACCGAGCAGACACCCGGTACGGAGCAGGGAATGGTCCGTGGGTGAACGTTCTCCATGCTGGAGTCCCTGCCCTTGCTGTTTTGATGCCTCAGTTTCCCCTGTCCTGATTCTCCATGTTTATATCATTTCTGGCTTTGGTTCCCTCACGGTGGTGACTGAAGGTGTTTGTATTTCTCCCTTTGCAGAGAGTGGGTACTGAAAAGCAGCCTCTTGATAGCCATGGCGGTGTACACGTACCTGCGGCTCATCGTGGACCATCACGGCACATCTCAGCTCCAGGTGCTTCGTCAAAAGGAGGTGGATTTCTGCGTCTCCCTCCTCCGCGAACGGGTGAGCAAATCGGGGGACTCGGGTGCTGGCTGGGAAGAGAGACCTGCGTCTCTGGCGAGTGGTGGCGTTGCCTGTGCTCCTCGTGCAGCTGGGAGCGTGGGACGTGCTGGTTCCTCAGAGTCACCCCCCAGCTTGCGCTGTACGGGCAGTAGCGCTGTGCGGCTCATTCTCTGTGCAGACCTGGAGTGGCTTTGGAACCCGTTTACAGCAGTTATCCTCTCAGAGGCCAGGCAGGGAGGGGGAGAGCAGCTGTTTTGATGGGGCTGTTTCATTTCAGCCTCTTTTTTTTTTTTTTTATTCAGGCCACAAGGGCTCACAGCATCCCAGAGTGGTGGGGGTTGGAAGGGCCCTCTGGAGCTCCCCCAGTCCCACCCCCTGCCACAGCGGGGGCACCTCCAGCAGTGGCACAGGACGGCGTCCAGGCGGGTTTGGGATGGCTCCAGAGTGGGAGACTCCCCCACCTCTCCGGGCAGCTGTGCCACTGCTCTGCCACCCGCACAGGGAAGAAGTTCCTCCTCAGGTTTAGGTGGAACTTCCCATGTTCAAGTTTGTGCCCGTTCCCTCTTGTCCTGTCACCGGGCACCGCTGAAAACAGACTGTTCCCATCCCCCTGGCACCCTCCCTTTGAGGATTTATAAGCGTTGATGGTTGAAACCGTTCTCTTTCTGCTGCTGCGGCACCTCAGTGCTTGTGGCTTACCATAGCCGCAAGGACATCGGTTCTCCCTTAGGGAGGCGGCCAGTGTCTTCGCAGGCTTAGAGAGAACACGGTAGCCACCTCCAGGCCACTCTTTCGTCCACATCATGCAGGGGAAGCCACCAAAGCTAGGTGAAGGCAGAAATCCTCGCGTTTGGCGTCCTAGCCCCGCGGGGTGCGATGGGCTCTGCAGGTCCAAAGCTCTGCCCGCTCTCCCCTTCCTCCTCGCTGGGCGGCAAGGACCAAGTGTCAAGTCCTAACTTCAGAGACTGGCTGCAGTCCTGGAGAGAAAAATGTCAGATTTATGGGCCGATTGTTTGCTTTATAAGAGAAAGAACATTTTAAAATAGCTGCTGACCTTCCCGCCTGTCACCCTGCCTCTCAGAACCTGCTAGCTTCAAAAGAGGGGCAGGCTGCCAGGGGCAGGAGCGTAGATATTGTGCACAGAGTGAATCATCTGGAGCCGGCGGTAAGGTTGAAGGACTGACTGTTCCTCCCTTTCCCCTCCTCCTGCCCCCCGGTGCCTTCTCCCTTCCCCCTGCTCAGGAGCAGGTAAACAGTAAATGAGATTTTTATTTTAATTTCCCCCCCCCCCCTCTCTTCCTTTCCCCAGTTCATGGACTGCTTCATGATCGGCCGGGACCTTGTACGACTGCTGCAAAACGTTGCAAGGATACCCGAGTTCGAGCAGCTCTGGAAGGACATCATCCACAACCCACAGGTCCTCAGCACGCAGTTCACAGGTAGGCAGGGCGGCGGGGGGGGGGGCGAAGGGACGGCCAGCTCCGTCCTGCACGCAGGGGACAACCTCTGCCGGGGCCCCGCTAGCCACAGGCAACCCTCTCCTGCCTTCGCACGCCCTTGCAGCAAGGCTGCCGTGACTCTCGGCCCGTCCCAGGGTGAGCTGGAGCAAAAAAGTCCTGCACGGCGGCTGTTTTTCACTCTGCGCACCACATCTGGCCCAGGGCTCGGGACCGTGCTAGAGCGGAGAGGCTCTATTACAGCCCTGCTAAAGCGAAACGCATTGGGTGTGTGGGTTCCTTCCAGATGCTCTCTTAGAGGAGAGCGTGCAGACAGAGCTATAATTACCCCGTGCGATCCCATCTCCGTCAGCGTCAAGGCCCACGTGGCTGTTTCCAGAGCCCTTCTCGTCACTAACTAAAAGAAGATGCCTCCAAAAGCAGCTTTCCGCCGGCTGCGGGGAGCTTAGGAATAGGGGCAGCGCCTGGACCGGTCTCCCGCGGTCAGCTCCAGCGCTTTGGCAGCTTTTGCCAATTTTTAAAAATGCTGCAGAGCCCTTGTAGGCGTCTGGGCTTTAAAAAACCATCCTGAAAAACAGATACGTCAGGCAGCTGTGCTGACAGATCACGAGAACGCGGCTGGGCCACGACGAGGGTCATTAAATTGCATTGCTTGGGCTGGACTTAACGCTTCCATAATTGTAGTTGTTGCTTTTTTTTTTTTTTAATTAAGCTAAAGTGAAGTTGGAACCTTAAGATAGGAAGTGTCTGAGTCCTTCAGACTCTCCAGAAAAGAGCTCGATGAAGCTCCGTAGCTCTAAAGGAAGAAGTCCAGAAGACGCAGCAACTGACGCTTTCGAAATGGGATTTTATTTCTCCCAGTAGCCTTACACGCTTGGTGCGCCGAACACTCAGCCGCGGCGCTCTCTGCACAGTCTGGGTCAAAATAGACATGATGGAGAGAGTGTTATATTTATAATTTTTATTGGTATAAATTATTCACTTCTCTAGGGGCTGTCACATCGTTATCTGTCTGCAGCAATTCTAATGAGTCTTTGGAAATGGGGCTTTAAAGTGTTCTCCCCCCCCCGCCCTCAGTGCCTGTTCTCCTCTCAGGGGCCGTGTTAATGTCACTTTAAAGATCTCAGATTATGCTCAGGGAAACTGGCAGCGCTTCATTTGATTAAATGCTCCTTAAGCTCTGTGATCTCCGGCTTTTTCGCCATCTCCAGAACCTGTCTCCTGGCACGGTGGGTCTCTGCTGAGACTCGCCAGCTGAAGGGTCGCAGGGACGCGGTTCCCCTCCCGGGGTTATCAGGGTTAGCCCCTGGGGCTTGCAGAGGCGCCGGATTCTTAGCCCTACACCCAAGGCAGGCTCGCGTTTCACATTTCCAGGGCTCAGCCCTGCCTTTTCCTGCAGCCGTACGTTCATGAGAAGTATTTTTTAACTCCGTCTGGATCTTCCCAGCTGAGCGCTGAGCTTTCGCGTCCACCCTCGGAGCGTCCTGGGGCGCCTGGCAAACATCCCTCTAGCTTCACTGCCTTCCCACGCCAGTAGAGGCAGTTGGTCAGGGTTATTTCCTGGTTTGCTGCCAAGTTTTAGCCAAATGACCCAGCAAAACGATACCTAAATTGAGGCTAACATCAGCCCTCCCGGCTCGTTCTCTTCTGACAACTAGCAAACTCTCCTTTGGTTCCCTTTTTGGTTCCCTTTTTCTTCTGGTTGACACCACAACCGGTGGCCCGGTGGTTTGTAGAGGTGAGACGACACCTGGGTAAGCGCAGGCACACGCGAGCGTGTTTCTCCTTACCCTTTCAGCTGCAAAAGCCTCGGAGCAGGCGCAGAGTTCACGCGCGTCCCCAGGGCAGCCCTCGGGGCGGCAGGGAGAGCTGGGCTTCGTCTGGAGCCCGTCTGGGTTTGTCACTCCTCCCTGTGCCCCCCGCGGTTGGCGCTGGGGGCCGGGTGGGAGCACTCTGAGCAGCAGCTCTATCAAATTTAGATGAGATATGAGGCAGAAATTCTTTACCCTGAGGGTGGTGAGCCCCTGGCGCAGGATGCCCCGAGAAGCTGTGGCTGCCCCATCCCTGGAGGTGTCCAAGGCCGGGTTGGACGGGGCTGGGAGCACCCTGGGCTGGGGGGAGGTGGCCCTGCCCGGGGCAGGGGGTGGAACGAGGTGATCTTTAAGGTTTTTTCCAACTCTAACCGTTCTGTGATTCTATGATAAGCTGATCCATCCAGGGGTGCCCTCGTTCATACGTGCTCATGTGGAGCCTGGAAGGTCCCCTTCCCCAAAATCATTTCCCCTCGCGGTTGGTCATAAGAGTACGTCTTTGCCCTCTTGCCTGCTGTCGAGAGCCTGTAACCGTTGCTCTGCAAGGTGGCTGTTATCTCTAGCAGCTGCCGGTCCGTGCGCTCTCGGGTTTGTATCACTGTAACCTCCCATCCGAGTCGGCCTTGCTGAGCTCCCGCGACCGCGGCCGGAGCTCAGCAGCACTGAGAACGGGGGCAAAAACCGCCGCGGGGGGGGTGGCTCTGGGTGCAGGACCCCGTCCCTCCCTCTGAGCAGCTGGGAGCTCTTAACAAGCAAGGTGCTTTTGTGGCTCTCTTCCCCTGGTGCGCAGCTCCCTCCACCCTTTCTCTGAGCTCGGCGGGAGCTGGCATCTCTTCTTTCTGCTTTGAAGCTTCCCTCCTCCAGCCGTCCCCCAGGTGTGTGACCCTCCGCCTGCGCGGCAGAAGGACGACTTCCCAAAGTCGGCGAGAGAGCGAAAAGCGCACCTCGCGTGCGCAGCGTCCCTGGCGCCTGCCTGTCTGCGTCAGAGCTGGCTGCCCTGTAAATCCTTCAGGTCTTGTCAAGCAGCAGCAAAGCCTCTCCGCTCGGGTCATAAATTCCTCCTCTTCGCAGCCGCCTGGGAACGAGAGCGGCTTTTCCAGCCTCCCCTTCTCCTTCCCGTCCTCCGTTCTCTCCACGCGTGTGCACGCACAAGTTTTCTGTTATGTCTGATCCTCGTTGCTACGTCTGAAGTACCTTTACTCCAGGGGAGGAAGCGGACTCACGTGCTGGCACAGCCCAGGATGAGCATTCTTTATGCCAGCCCCGCTTTTCGGTGCCCAGGCCAAGTGGTGTGTCCGCAGCCATCAGCTGTGGTGGGACAAGTGGTTTCACTGGAGCAGGGACAAGTCTAAGATCGTCTTTGTGCTCCCTCACAAGGGGGTGGGAGATGGGGAACGTGTTCTGTTGGTTTACAGCTTGGGATTTGGTGTCTGGATGTTCTCATTTCTCCTCCAGATCTTGTCCCTGCCCTGCTGTGCATCCTCTCTCCCGTTCTCCAGGCTCTCCTTCCTGGCATCCTCATTAATGATCTGTAACAAAAGTTTGCTTCGGACAGATGTTTTAGGAGACCTTTTCCAGCCAAAAATCTTGATCCCTTTCCACTGCCTGTAGCTTTGGGGGAACGGAGCTTAACGCTCCAAACTGAGCTCGCTGCGGATCTCGGTAGATCCCTGCCCGGATCCCATTCATGCCGTGCCGTCCGTGGGGCCGTGCGAGCGCAGACCGACCTCTCTCTCTCTCTCCCCAGGTGTCCTGCAGCTCCTCCAGTCGAGGACTTCTCGCAAATTCCTGGCGTGTCGCCTCACTCCCGACATGGAAACCAAGCTGCTCTTCATGACCTCACGGGTAAGTCCCTCACGTCGGCCGGGGGTCCTGTGCCAGCGCCGGGGGAGGAGGGCGCACGTCACTGCCCCGTCCACGGTGCAGCGGTCCCGTTCCCACGCTGGCGCTGGGCACGGGGAGGGAGGGCAGAGCGTTACTGGTGCGAGTATTTGTTGCTTCTGGCATCTAATGGCAAGAGGAGGAGGAGAGGCTGCCCAGCAGGAGCTGATGTAGATGGGCCTGAGACATCCTTGGTATTTATTAAAAGGCACAAAACAGCTTTGCAGGGGAACGTTGCTCCTGGCTGGCCGCTTTCCAAGGCAAGCGCTTTCTCTCAATGGCCGCGATGCGGTGGGTTATCGCTGCTCCGACAACAGCAGCCGTGTTCAAGAGAGGCCAGGAGCTGCGCGCCGACAGCACCGGGGTTAACCGTTATCTGCGTTTGCGCACCAGGCAGAGCTTGCTTCCCCCTCGCTCTGCCTCCGGCCCGGCCGCTCGCTGGCTGGGGCTGCTCGTAGGGGCTTGTGCTGTGCCGCGCACGCCGGGAGTGTGGTCCCAGCCGCTCTGCTGGAGACGGGCCCTGCGGGAGAACGCTGCACAATGGCCTTTTTGCTTCCTCGGTCTCTCTGAAGACGCTGCCAGCAACGGGGCTGAGGCGGGGGAGCAAGGCGTGAAGCAGAGTTTGCTGAAAGAGGCGGCTTAGAGGATGGCAGCCCGTGGTTCTAGCAGCCTTTCCCCGAGCCCTGAGCAAAACCTGCGTCTTTCCCTTTCCCTTCAGGTCCGGTTCGGCCAGCAGAAGCGGTACCAGGACTGGTTTCAGCGGCAGTACCTGTCCACCCCGGACAGTCAGTCCCTGCGTTGCGACCTCATACGCTACATCTGTGGCGTGGTCCACCCCTCCAACGAGGTGCTCAGCTCCGACATCCTCCCGCGCTGGGCCATCATTGGGTGGCTGCTCACCACCTGCACGGTGAGTTGGCAAGGGCCAGACCCGAAACCGAGTCGCGTAATCGCCTGGGATCCCTTCCCGTGCAGGGAAGGGGGTAATCTGCTGATGCTGGAAGCCACCGGAGAGGTTGGGGTTAGGTATTTGCTGGCTGGGCTGAAGGAGAGAGTCGCGGAGCAGCGGTTAGGACGTCGGCCTTTGTTCTGTGCTCTGCATTTTAGTCCTGGCTCTGCTGCACGTCGGATCCTTTGGGATCTGCTTTCCCTGCGTAAACCTCACCTTCTCACGTTCAGCTTGTCAAGCCCTTTGTTTCTGATTTATGTTTCTGGCCCGTCTACAAGGCGTAGGGCCTCCGGTGGGGTGCGAGAGTGCGTGCAACGAGAGGCCTCGTTCCAGCCTCGTTGGCTGCCGCTCCCTCCACCCGGCCTGTCCTCCCTCGTCCCACCCAGGCCTGCGATCCCCAGCGCTCGTCAAACAGAGCAGAAGCTGCCGAGGAAAGGGCTGTCGCTGTGCCCGTGAACGCGTAACAGATAGAGCCAAGGGATACGCGGGGCCCAATTATACACGATTCGGGGTTGTAGCCACGTGGCTTGTGTCTCCCGGTCTCGGCGCTGCAATGGCCTCTGCCCCTCTGCGTGCTGCCCTGGCTGGATCTGCTTTCAAAGCAGACAGCTTTGCCCCAGAAATTCCCACCTTCTCTGAAAACTCGCTCTTGTGCAGCAGCAGGAGGTACCCAGGGGAAGGTTTTGCCCGCTCTGCCCCGTCCTGCTGGTGGGAAGAGCATCGTCCCTCAGCCTCCCAGCGGCAGAGCCCGGCACGTGGGACGTGCAGAGGGGATGGGGGCTCAGCGCTGTATTCATCAGACGTTTTTTGGGTTTCTTTTTTCTTCTCTAGTCCAACGTTGCTGCTTCAAATGCCAAACTGGCCCTGTTCTATGACTGGCTCTTCTTCAACCCCGAGAAGGACAGCATCATGAATATAGGTAATCCACGGGGAGGCTTTGTCTGAATGGGCAATGGTCGAAGAAGGAGTTAATGCCTTCCAGAGCTGGTAGGGGTCGGGGGATCTGGTGAGGAAAGCCCAGCTCTGGAGCCTCCAACAGAGCAGAGACACGGAGCTGGTGGAGCGGGGCCAGAGGAGGGCCCGGAGATGCTGCGAGGGCTGAGCCCCTCTGCGGGGAGGACAGGCGGGGAGAGGGGGGGCTCAGCCTGGAGAGGAGAAGGCTCCGCGGAGACCTCAGAGCCCCTTCCAGTGCCTAAAGGGGCTCCAGGAGAGCTGGGGGGGGGACTTTTTCCAAGGGCGCGGAGTGACAGACGAGGGGGAATGGCTTCAAACTGGAAGAAGGGAGATTTAGATGAGATATTAGGAAGAAATTTTTCACTTTGAGGGTGGTGAGCCCCTGGCGCAGGCTGCCCCGAGAAGCTGTGGCTGCCCCATCCCTGGAGGTGTCCAAGGCCGGGTTGGACGGGGCTGGGAGCACCCTGGGCTGGGGGGAGGTGGCCCTGCCCAGGGCGGGGGGGGTGGAACGAGATGAGCTTCAAGGTCCCTTCCAACCCAAACCATTGTGTGATTATCTCCAAAGGGCATCAGTTCCCTCCCCTACCCTGAACTCCCGGGATTTGCTGGCTTGCGGGAGAGCTGCTTTGATGGAGCCACTTTTAATTGTGGGTTTCGTATCTGTGGTGAGCAGCAAGCGTCTTCCTTGAGGTCAGCGGCTGTCCCCAGAGCGTCCCTCCTTGCGGGCAGGCGGGCTGCCCGGCTGCGGGGCTGTCCCAGCGCTCAGGGCACGTGAGCAAGGACTGATGCAGCCGGGGGCGTTGCTGGGAGCTCCTGCCTGCAGGGAAGTTGGTTCTGGCCATTGTTTGAAGCCAAAGTGGTGTTTAGGAGCTGGATGAGGGTAACGGTGTGTACAAGCCGAAAGAAGGGGGTTCCCCTCTGCGCCCCAAGGCTGGGTCTGCAGGGACAGGGGGGACAGAGGGGGTACGGGCGTCTCTGGGGCTCTCAGCACAGCGCTCCCTGCTCTCTCCTTCCAGAGCCTGCCATTCTGGTGATGCATCACTCCATGAAGCCTCACCCTGCCATCACTGCCACGCTGCTGGATTTCATGTGCCGGGTGAGCTGCCCCTCGTCCTCCGGGGGATTATCTGGCTTGCCAAAAAATGAGTTGCGTGACGGGATGAGTGATGAGGGCTGTGAAAGCAACCGCTGGGGTCCGTGCGGTCCCTCTGCCACCAGTGGGACAGAGAGACTCCTCAGGAGTGTCAACAGAGGACAGCGTAGAGGGAAACAGCCGCGCTTTCATCTGCTTACGCCAGCCAGCTGCGCAGAGGTCACGCTCCGAAGAGAGCTGGTCACTGTGTCAGCCTCGGGGGCTTGTTTGAGCCTCGGACGCTTGTCCGTGGTGCAGAGGAGTGGAAGTACGCTTGGCTGAGAGGTGCCCCCTTAGGGATTGCAGCCGGGCCCTTCGGCCGTGCTCTCCTCCGAGCGCTCCCCGCCGCACGTTGGTGTAGGTCAGGGCCTTTCCTCCTCTGCCAAGACAGAAGCTGGGAGCAGTCGAGTGGTGAGCTGCGCAGCCTGCTCCCCGCGGTCTGCGCTGACCGCTCACGAAGGGCAGGAGTGGTAACGCGGACTCAAGCAAGGCAGATGTCTTCGCTCCCCAGGGAATTTGGCAGCGAAGGCCCGTTGCCTCTCCATCCCGCAGGAAGGGAATTTAATGAATCCCTAGAGTCAGAGCAGCAAAATAGTGTCATCTCGCTGCCCGTTCTTCAGAGCCAAAAAAAAAAACCAAACCCCAAACTAAAACCAAAAAAAGCTGTTCCCCCTCTGTTTGTTTTTTTGGGTTTTTTTTTTTGTTGTTGCCCTCTGCATTCCTCAGTGCATCCTCTGCTCTGTTCTGCCCTGAGCCTCTCGATTGCGAAACAGCTTGCAGGGTAGCTCGGTATCTGCCGGCGGCCCTTTTAACCTCCCCTCACCTATGCTAAATTCAGGAGGGATTTTCCCCTTGCTGATCTGCCAAGAGCGCAGTCAGGCACGCTGCTGCGGACGCTCAGCCAAATTATTCGCCTCTTAAAACCAACCACTCAAAGGCTTTGGTGAGTCCTCGCGGTCTCTTGATAAATCCAGGGGCAGTTAGGTCGGAGCGTTGGGCCCGTGTGTCATTCTTTAATGGGAATGCCACTGTGGGAAGGCGTGCAAGACTTCCCAACTCTGGAAATAAATCCTTCTGGAATGATGAGCGTTAGTAGGAAAAAGGCTTCTGAATTGTTCCCCTGAGTACCTCGTGAAATGCTTGGCCCAGTGTCCTTCCCGGAGGGCAAACAGGATCTCGGCTGCAGCGGGGAACAAATCAGACCCATCGGGGAACAAATCAGACCCATCGTCTCCCTTTCAAAGGACAGCCCTCCTCGGGCAGGGAGCGGAGCTGGTCCTGCCCCTCCATCCTGGGAGAAGCGGTGCCAAGAGTTGTCTTTTCCAGTAATTTGGTCCCCGGGAGGGCTGATGGTGTTTCTTGGAAGCGGGGTCTTTCCGTGGCATGAGTGCTGGAAGAGCTGCGAGTTGCATCACTTTTCCTCCCTCGCGCCCAACGCGCTCTGTGCGCTCCCGTCCACGGGGCTGCCCCGGTCCAAAAGCAGCTGCTGGCTTCTGGCAGAGGAACTGGGTGGAAGGTTCCCGGGATGACCCAGATTTCAGGGAGGAGTCCTCTCACTCCCTCCAGTAGCAAAGGATTGTGCGTGGACAGAGCTGAATGTCGGTTAGGGTGTCCGTCTCATATTCCCCCCGGCTCCTGCAGCGGTCACTGCTGCTTGGAGCGTGGCCCTGGCAAGTCCCGGGGCTTCTCACAGCCTGCGAGACAGCATCTTGCGTGCTTTTCTCATCCCTGGGAGACGCACCCGCTGGCCCTCCAGGGTAGAAAACCCAGAGGCATGGGGGCAGGTTCCCCTTCTGTCCACCATCCCCGAGATGCTCCACTTGAAGAGCTCTCCCGCTGCCCCTCTTGGTCGAAAGCAGCTGGGACGTGGTACTCGAGTCAAAGATGACCCAAAAAGCTGACCGATGGCCTTAGCTAGTCCTGACTGACGCAGACCTGATGGTAGGCAGAAGGCTTCATGGCACTAACGTGGTCCTTTCTCCTGTTTTCAGATCATTCCCAACTTCTACCCCCCGCTGGAGGCTCACGTCCGGCAAGGCGTGTTCAACTCTCTCACCCACATTGTGGAGAAGCGAGTCCTTGCGTAAGACAGCCCTGAATTTTACTACGTTTAGACGGTTGCTGCTGCGCACCGGTTTTCCTGGGTCTCACCAGCCTGGTCAAAACCACCTCCGGGCTCTCTAAGAGCTGCGGAGGGCATTTGGGTTGTGTGCAAACCGTGGAAGATGCCATAGTTGTGTCTTTACGGTGCTGAGGTTTGTCCCGAGAGCTGTTCCTTGAAGCGAGGGAATGGGTGGGTTAAGAAAGCGATCGCCACTTTGCTTCAGAGGAATAGAAACGTCCCCAGCCCTTTTCTGGTCCCCGAGCTCAACGGAGCAACCTCGCTCACAGTGCTCCAGCCTGCAGACAGCTCCTGCATCAGCCGAGTTCCCCTTCCAGGAGGTAAAAACCTCTTCTCCCCTTCCCACGTGCCTTCTGGTGACAGAGTGAGGGAACCCCAGCTGAGCAGCGGGAAGGACGGTGGCACCTCGTAGCTTGTGGTCCGTAACGCGAACCAAAGCCCTGACGTGAGGGAGGAGATCCCCTTGCGTGTCCGCGGAGGTGAAGCGAGGCAGCAGGGCACCGCATCCCGGCTTTTTCTCATCCCTTTTCCCTTCCTACCCCCCCCCCCCCCCTCCAACGCAGACATCTGGCCCCTCTCTTCGACAACCCCAAGTTGGACAAAGAGCTCCGCGCCATGCTGAGGGAGAAATTCCCGGAGTTTTGCAGTTCGCCCTCGCCCCCCATCGAAGGTAGGGAGCGGGGCGGGTGGCAGAGGGAGGCTGCTGCAGGTGCTGCCTCCCCGGAGACGGGACTTTTCCCGGCTCTTCTGCAGGAATAGCGGCCGTTCGGAGGGTCGGAGCGGGACTGCGGGGAGAGGAGGGCTCTGAGCGCTCGTATTTATGGATGGTTGTGGTCTTCCTTCGTCTCAGCCCTGCTCTACGCTAAAGATGCGCAGTACCCGTTTCTCTCTCTGCTCCGTAGGGGCTACTTAACCTTTCTTCTAATTGATTAATGTAATTAGGTTAAACAAAGAGCGTGCGGTTCTAACCTGTATTTAATCGGAGAGCGCTGCTGCTTTGCCAGACCTGCCGAAGGACTGTGCCTGTAAGCCTGTCTGGTTTTCCTGTCGCCTCGGCCGCTCGGCCCGAAGGGATGCCCCAAATTTCACAGCCCGGTGGGGCCGGCGAAGCTGTTGCTCTGCTCAGGGACTGGGGCTCTGCTGTTGGCTTCGTGAGGGACGAAGCACGAAGCTGCCTTAGGTGGAGATTGACCCGGTCCTGCCACGCTTGGCACCGGGTAGGGATGGTTAAATGGAGTCACTGGAAGTGCCCTTCCCCAGCTTGAGTTTTGCAGGGTCCGCCACTTGCCCAGACTCTTTCTTCCCCATTTTAAAGCACTTTTATCTCCTTGCCGGAGCCTGTTTATGGGTAGAGGGGACTCGTAGGCAGAGCCTGCCCTGCCGCTCAGCTGCGCGAGGAGCCATTGTAACCTCACTTTCTGCTCTGACCCCTCTTACCTACGTTCTTGCAGTCAAAATTGAAGAACCCGTTTCCATGGAGATGGACAATCATATGTCAGAGAAGGACGACAGTTGCTATGACAATGCCGAGGCCGCGTTCAGTGACGACGAAGACGACTTGAACAGCAAAGGTGAGGAGTGCGGTCAGCTGGGCGCCAGTGCCCTCCAGTACTTCTGCGTCACCGTAATGCGAATCACTGCCGTTCGCCTCTGCACCGGCCGGTGTCTTGCGGGCGCCTTCCCTTCGTGATGGAGGATCCCCAGAAAACCAGCTGTAAGCACAGTTCCCTCAAAGCCCCCTTCCCACCAGCAGCGGGAATCGCTGCCAGCAGTGTGCCCTGGTGGCCAAGAAGGCCGATGGCATCCTGGGGTGCACCCAGCAGAGTGTGGCCAGCAGGGCGAGGGAGGGCATCCTCCCCCTCTGCTCTGCCCTGGGGAGGCCGCAGCCGGAGCACTGTGTGCAGTTCTGGGCTGCCCGGGTCAGGAAGGACAGGGAACTGCTGGAGAGGGTCCAGCAAAGGGCTACGGAGATGATGAGGGGATTGGAGCATCTCTCTGATGAGGAAAGGCTGAGGGAATTGGGGCTTTTCAGTCTGGAGAAGAGAAGACTGAGGGGGGATCTCATCAATACTTATAAATACCCAAAGGGAGGGTGCCAGGGGGATGGGAACAGTCTTTTTCCAGTGGTGCCCGGTGACAGGACAAGAGGGAACGGGCACAAACTTGACCATAGGAAGTTCCAGCTCAACCTGAGGAGGGACTTCTTCCCTGTGCAGGTGGCAGAGCAGTGGCACAGCTGCCCGGAGAGGTGGGGGAGTCTCCCACTCTGGAGCCATCCCAAACCCGCCTGGACGCCGTCCTGTGCCACTGCTGGAGGTGACCCTGCTGTGGCAGGGGGTGGGACTGGGGGAGCTCCAGAGGGCCCTGCCAACCCCCACCACTCTGGGATTCTGAGGCAGACCCCCTTCTTGAGATCCAGATTTCCTTCTGCAAAGAGAGGGTGTTGAGGGTCGATGTTCTGCTGCTTCCCAGTCCCTGACGGGCTCAGTAGATCAAAGGGAACGGCTGTCGGGCTTTGTGTCCTTGCCTGGTAGTTCCCTAGAGCTCAGACCCTTCGAACGGAGCGCTTTCTCCGCCCGGGTGTCCTCTCCAGACGTCTGACTGGTCTGGAGCCCCGCTGCGCTGCACGGTTGGGAATCCCTGTTGGCAGATGCTGCGCCGGATGGTTTGTTTGGGAACAGGGTGTCTCTGTTCTCAGGCAGCTGCTAATGAGGCTCAGGCCTCTAATTGCTCAGCCACACGGTTTTCATTAGGCTCGCTCCCTCTCGAAGCCACGGGGCTGACAAGCCTGCACGAGGCCAGAATCCCCTCTCCTCGTTCGCTGGAGGCACCTCGAGCTGTCCCTGGCCTGGGTGGCAGGACTCTTGGGGGCTTCCTGCCACGCCGGAGGGCTACCCCGGCGCTGGGGAGGGACCGCAGGCCCAGCGTGGGGGAGAGGATGTGACACTGTGCCGTAACGCCGTCTTCAATCCTCCCGTCGAGCCCTGCCGGCTGCTTGGGGCCCCTGAGAGGGACACGGGCTCGAAAGCCATGTGCAAGAGAGGATTTTTGCAAAAGGGATCGGCCTCCTTGTCCCGTCCCTTAGCGGCAGCTTCTTTGCGAGCGCTTCTGCCTTGGCCCTGGCGCTTCTGGACTGCGCTTGCAGTTCATTTTTGTGGCCTGGAATGAGCCTGGAGGATGAGGGTGTGGAAAAGCCATTGGGGTATCTCAGTCGCAGAGTTTTGAACACAAGCGTTTGCGCCTCGGGTGGAGAGAGACTTGCGAGCTAGCTACGTTTTCCTTGAGCATGTTGAAGGACAGGCAAAAGCATCAGGTTTGGAAACTGGACTGAACGGGAACCGCAATTCTGAACGCCCCCTGCGTTTGGAATCCCGTCCCACCTTCCCGCTCGCTGTGACCTGGACGCGTCTCTAAAGGCTGAAGGCGAGATCCGAGGCCGGACCGCACACTTGGGGACGCGCTGCTTGTCCTGGGCTGGCGACTGTCCCCGAGTCCCGCACGACTCCCGCTGCTAGGACAGAGATTGCCTCCAGTACTACTTAGACATAGCTGCTTGGGAAAATAGCTTATTCCACTGTTGCTTTCTTTGTTGCAGGGAAGAAGAGGGAGTTCAGGTTTCAT